>VMBQ01004119.1:31543-91123 GCA_007657795.1 Dreissena rostriformis | reverse complement strand
ATTTAGCATAATCAAGCCTAAACAAGTCAGCAATGGGATATATTACCTAAAAAAACAATTCAGCACAACAAGGGAATAAGGATAGACTTTAATTGTGCCTATGTTTTTAATAAAGTGTTCTAAATGAAAGCTTACGACGTTAGAGGTATTAAATTTTGTGTCATAATGAATTGTATTTTGTTATGAGAACAAAACCGTTTCAAGAAATTTCTTTATTTTAAGACTTAAGTCTAAGCACTGGTTGTTGGTAACTGGCCCAGGACCCATATTCCTATTGCATATTATGGGTGTTATTGCCTGTAACAGTTACTTATGACATATTACTGTCTACTGAAGCAGTTACCCAACTTTCTACTGTGTCATTGAGTTCCAGCAAGATTGGTAGAGAAAAGATAATTTTAAACCAGTGAAAACCACTCTTCCAATTAAGCAATAGCATGTAAGTCTTGCAAATTAGTATGAGGATCTTTCCAAAAATCAATTAAATTTATTTTCTAAAAGTTTACTTAAAAATTGTAATATCATCGGTTGAAAGCAATTTATTGACAGTATTTCAGTAAAGTTGCAAAGGAAGGGATTCTGAGGGCCGCGTCTGGGGCCGTATTAATACACCCCTTAACTTAAGGAAATTCCTTCAATTCATTCAACTCATTAATTCTCTTGCCTATTTTCCATTAAGTCTTTTTTCATTAAGAATGTTGAAATTTTATTTAACATTTTTGCATTTTGAAACTAGAAAACATTGGATTTGAAAGAGAAAAAATAATCTGAAATGTGTTCAAGTGGAACTTAAGTTAAAATTTCCCGTAGGAGCTTTTTCAATTACTGGCCAAAGCTCTTGAACAATGATATATTGCAAAGTAAGGAGTTTATTATTACCAGGAAGCTAGGTGAATTGGGTTCAGGTTAAAATTCAGATGTTTTTGTCTCACCCAATGTTCTTTTATTTAAACCAAAAATATGTACATTATAATATTACTTCCAATTGTATATATTGACCTCATTGTACATAGATATTTGTCACAGTGTATTGAACAATGTTTACTGTGTTTGAAATTGTTATATGTGGATGTTATACATATGTATGGTTATTTATAGTCTATGGATGAGTTGATTTCACGTTGTATCATTTTTCAAATTATGCAATCACAATTTTCTCCAGTTTTCATTTTTTTTGTATTTGTTTGAGATAATTTTGAGTTCTGCAACTCATGACCAGGATTCTGTGCTAGAATGCCGTTACCTTGTTCAAATTGAAAAGCAGTTGCAACATTGTCACGTTTTTAGTTACTTTTGGGGGAGTGCAAAAAAAGCATCGCAGAATGTTTTTAATCCTTTTGTTTCTTGAAAGCCTGACAAAGGTTGCCTATCATATGCTGATGAACCTTTCTTGCTTTTCAGATATGATTATATCCTTGATCTTTCAATCCGGTGATTATTATGTGTATTATCCAAGAGAATTGCAATGTTCTGTTATGTACATACTTTTTCCCTTCTTCATGGTCTTTAATGATTTTTTTGTAAGATCTTTTATAAAAAATAATGCTGATAGCTTAACATAGTCAATTGTATATATGGCATATAATTTTTGTTTTTAATACATTTGATGAGATATGATTTCTACGTAAATCTTTTATATAAATTTGGCAAATGTTTTGTTAACCTAATTTTACTGGTAGTATTATAACTGGAAGTGATTGATTTTATTTTGCCTTCAATGATAACAAGTCGGTAATATGATTGCTGGATTAATTTTACATGTATATATGGTAGAGATTTTTAATTAGATGTTTATAAAGAGTTTTAAAGATGTTTATAGAGAGTTTTAATATGAATTATAGTCTTTGGTGGTCTTTGGAATTGTTTTCTCTTAAATGCAAATCAGTGGCCACAAATTGAAAGGATTTTTGTAAAGTTGTACTGTCCTCTCCTTTATTTGTATGGACCTATCTTTAATGCATAAAGAACATATAAACAATCTAAAATCAAGGTCGCGGAAAAAAAAAGTTAAATTTGTGTAGAAAAGTGTCTTTTTAGCATACAATTATTGTAGATCTACATGCGTAGTTCATGTAAACATTCATGTTTGTTTGGTATAAGTTCTGTGGGGCAACCATAACAAGAGTAAGGGATGAATACAACTAGTTTTCATTCTTGCCTTTCTGCTGGACATATATTGGGTTTTAAAGCACTTTCATCACATTTTTGACATTGCTATTGGGTTTGGCTTGGTCACTTGTAACTGAAAATTTTAAAATACATATCCTTTTGTATGAGACATTCCAAAGATGCCTTTTATACATATATACATTGATGCTTATTATATTATCAGTTAAGAATAACACTCTATGTTAACTAATATTTTTTTATAATCATGTATTAAACATATGTAATAGTCTTTACGGATCGTGTTGTTATTTGTTTCACCCATTGTTTACATCACACTTACATACTGCGGATATTTTACATTTTATTGTACATAATGAAAAAAAAATCAATTTCCCTAGCCTTAGCAGTGCAATCATGTATTAAATTTCACATAACACATAAGTAAATGTCGTATGCTTCAATCGAGCAGTATGTGTATACAGACACTGGTTAAGTCATGGTGTAACGAAAATATGTGGAAACCTAATGTGGACACATCGCAATTTACTGTACATAATTTGCTTTTTACAGTGGGCATTCGTATCCTGATACATTTTAAACAAAACCTATGCACGACGACATTTTGTATGCTTTTTAATGACAAGAAAGTGAGTAAAGCACGGTTTGATTTGCACGAATGAATCTATAGAAATAATAAAGAGACAGAAAGACGCTGAATCTGTAAAATAATAGCCTTATTTTGGCAATTATAAACATACTTATCGAAATATATGGGTTAAAAATTGCTATAAATAAGAGATTTTCTTAAAATTTAAGTGTTTTAATGCCTGTTGGCCTATTATTAATTTATATCTTAATTAACATTTTTATTATTATAAATTATATAATTTAAATATAAATTGCCTGTTGTTTGTGAAAAATAATTAGTGTTTACATTTTGCTGGTAATCCGATTTCTAGTTTTCAGTGTCTGCGTGTGTTCATAAATGGAAATATTTCCGCAGATAATCATCAAAGCTGGCAATTAAAATTGTAAATAAATATGGCCAGAAAAGACTAACAGCAGTTTCCCTTTAAAGTTTATTTTTTGCCTGTTTAGCTCACCTGAGCACGAAGTGTGGTGTGTGTGGTGGATTGTAACCTTTTAGCTTATTTCCATTCTTGAGGCCACATTTTTCATCCAATTTTGATGAAACATGGTCAAAATGTTTATCCGGACAATAACTAGGCTGAGTAGGTCTCTGGGTCACGTGCGTCCACAACCTAGGTCACCAGGTAAAATCTCAGAAAAACTTCGTTACCAATTCAGGGGGTGGACTCATTGGGACCATAACGCTCGTGTTATGTGCGTAAAATGTCGCAATGCAGCTTCCGTTGTGGTGGCAATTTCAAAAAATGGATGCAAACGGTGAGTACGATTTTGTTGTTTACGTTTCCAGAAGACATACAGACCTTAATTTAAAAATCGGGGAATGCTATTTGATACGAATATAAATATTGTTTACTATTCTGGCAACATTCTTGAGAAAAATCCGATATCCTAACCTCAAGGACTTTACAAAGGTTGGTTAATGTGATGTTGACAATGAACAGGTAGCTTATTTTTAAAATATTATTATATTTTTGTACAGAAAGTCCCATTTTATTTTCGTTTTTTTTCAATAACTATGCTCGGCTACAAAAAAATATCTTAACCTCTGCTGGAAAGGAGGCGTTGTAGTCGTTGACTCAATTTTGATGAAACTTGGTCAGAACGTTTATCTTGACAATATCTAGGCCGAGTTCGAATCTGGGTTACATACGATCAAATACTAGGTTACCAGGGCTCATATTTGGAAACATCTTGTTACGACTCTAATTATAAATTAAGTTTATGTAACATGTGAGACATCTCTGGTTAACATTGAATTTAGTTTTGACACAATTCCTCCCCTAAAACTGCAGTGTTATTCATGATAATTCAGTTAACGTGTGTGTATCATTTGTGTGTCGTTGTTAATCTAAGTTTGATTGTTTTTATGCCCCTTGTTAAAGAAGGCATCATATATCAGTTGCACTGTACATCTGTCTGTCATTTCAAAATTTTCTTTCCTACTCATAACTTGGCCATATATTGATGGATTTGAGATAACTTTGCACAAATGTCCACAATCATAAGAAAATGTGTCGCCCCATCTTCCCACCTCAAAGGTCAATGTCACACTTAGCGGTCGCAATTCAAATTTGACCGTTAAACCGCTTGACAATTTCTGACAAGCAAAAAGTTTGTTATTTATTGATGAATTTAAAAATATCCCGGCACACATACTATTCATCAAAAGAAGAGGAGTAACGTATTACACTAGTATCCCTACCTCAAGGGTCTAGGCCACACTTCAAAGATCACATTCGGCTATAAAACAGCTTATCCGGACTGTATGTCATTCATCATTCCATTTAAAGCTAACTTACCACCACGAGGACGCGGAGTTTCGTGATAAAAATATGTCTCCCTACCTCAGAGGTAAGGGTTACACTTTTAAGACAAAGGTCAAATTTGGATATAAAACATCATGTCCATGCTGTTACTTTTTCATTCATTATGTTTATTAAAAGGCACAAATGAATACTATGAAGCGACCGATATTGCGTGTATCACCTGTCCCATTACCTCAAAGTTCAAGGTCACACTAAGAGACCAAAATTCAAATTTGGACATCAACATATTGTGCTTGATGTAAGTGGAGTTTTTAGACCAACGTGGAATGTGTGGACATCCTTGCTCTATGGACGCATTTCTTGTTCATTAAGGTATATCATTGTTCTCTTACTTAGTTTGGACCATTGATCAGGTCAAGTCTTCAACAATTGGTGTCCGTGATCGCGGGTGAGCGCTTTAGGGAAATCATGGTCCTCTTGTTTTTTTAAACTTATAAATATTACCAGATGAGATTTAGTCATTCAATTTGTGGATTGTGAAACAATGCCAAAATTATCGTTCAACAGGAGAGATTTTCACCCATTTCTTAAAAGATACAGATTTATCCTATTTTATTGACGCCAACGACATTATATTGTTTTACTCGCGCGCTATATTTTCCAAGCTTTTTCGTTCATAAATGTTTGCCATGGTAAAAAAAATCATCTTCAGTTGCTAAATGATCAGTTTAGGCCAAGTTCTGTAAGGCTTGTGGGGTACGTTGGCAAAGACATCTCGATGTTCTCTTTTGTCTTTGGGGTTTAACTAGCAAAAACATAATTTTTAAATGTTAAAACTACTCAGGTAGAAACTCTTCAACCGTTGGGTAATATAGATAAGTTGAGGGTCCCTATATGCCTTGCCCCGACTTGTTTGGACGTGGTTTGAAGCGACCGATACGTTGTGGAAATCTGGTATAATATGGATAGCCTTCGATAGTTTATAAGCATTCTCAAAACCTGCCTGGTGAGGATGTGGAAGAACATGAACGCACTACCAACCTAAGTGGAAGCGTTGTAGGGACCACACTGACGCAATGATTGCAGGATTGGAACGCCGCAAGAAATTACTGAACATAGCACTGAAGTGTCAACTTCTGGCCTCACTCACGTTGTATTCTCACTGGTGGCGTACTGCGTCCTTGTCACGCTCACCCGTGCGCGCGGCGTCTCTTAAAAAGTAATTGATGGTTGTCCATAGGATCATTCAGACCGTTACAGTTCTCTAAAATATTGTATGTCAATACAATGAGCTTTTTGTAGCAGATCTTGTAAATATATCTGTTTATCTCAGTTTTAAAATAATTAAGACAAATGTTGTCATGATTAAAATGACTGACTAGAAGAACCGAAGCGAATTTAGTAGTAAAAATGTGGCAGGCCATCAGATGCATTTTGTGGACTGAACGAGCGATTCAAGCAATTTTAGCTGTGCATATGTCATTCAATTGACACTAGAAAACGTTACACCTTTTACGTTTTTGAAATCATCATCGTTTGTCCAGTGTATTGCATGGAACGCCTCGACTGTCTTCCGCTGGTCGTTGATGTATTGGATGTTTGATCGATGTGGCATTAAATATAGATAATACTATGTAAATGCCACTGTGCACTTGCATATATCCGACGAGTTGAAGAAAGGTTTACACGACGAGGCTTGCTTATTGAGAAAAAAATCTTTGGTGACACAATCAAAATATTGGCGTGAATTGTTAAAAGCAATAGCCAAAACAATGTTTCTCAACAATTCAATGCAAAAGCAGAGTAACAAGACAAAAATATCTCTATATGCCGCGATTCAAATTCAATCAGCATTCCAAATGTTACACACTCAAACAGAACACAGAAGGTTTTGTTCAAAATTAAATTATTGTTTCACCAAAGCAAAAGACCAAAAACAAAAAAGGCTGCCATTTCTAAATTACAAAATTTGAACTCTATGTCACGCATGAGTCAGCATTAATCTCCGCCGATATTGGTGTATGATCCTCACGTTCTTATTTGTGTGCAATATTTCCATATGTTTGTAGTAAATTTTTCATAAATATGTGTTACATATTGTCAAGAAATAATTAAAGGGACATTACTGTGTTATGCTTAATACTAGATTTCATAAGAGTTGTCTCTACTGTTAATCTTGTATTTATATGATTGGGAGCTGTGGTCTAATGGTAGGAAGCTGGCTTAGGGATCGAGAGGTCCAAGGTTAGAATCCCGCCTTGACCACTGGAATTTCCTTGAGCTAGACATTTATCCCACTTCTGCTCCTCTCCACCCAGGTGTATAAATGGGTACCTGTGAGGGAAATAAGCCAATGTGCCGTGGCTGCATACTGCGCCAAGATGTAAACGGACGACTTATGACCCAGTGATCAGGGATTAATGTTAAGCGCCTCCGAACGCATATACGGTATGAAAAGGCCGCTGTATAAATTTGGTAAAATTTTTAAAAATAAAAATATGATTATGCTTCATCGTTTGTTGTACACTTGCAGCTTGGGTATTAATGGATAAACATGTAGCCACATACGCCTTACGTTTTGTTAATAACACCGGTTACACTACCACAATATGTTCTATTTTTTGCATCATGGGAAATATTAACAACGGGTATAACTGAAAAGCGGAAATGGCCATTTCCCGCTTAAAGGCTTTAAGTGAAAGGAAATATGCAATATGATAACATCAACTGGTGTGAAAAGTGCGAATTGCCGATGTATATGTATATCAATAAATGTACAAAAACGAAAATTCTGAACATTCGTGTAACTATAAAATGTAAGTCTCTTAAGGGGTGATGTTTATTGCGTATATGAAACACGGATTTAACGGTTAATGCACGTTTTAGGATGATCTGACGTGACAAGTGAAACTGTCCGTCACTAAGACTGAGAATTTCCTGAGAGGCCTCTGAAAGATGTGCGAATAGAAGAAAAGCAATGATATTATTTTTATCTTAATTTAAATCATATCGTTTAAAAACAACGAGACAATAACTCCTTCATAATATGAACACTGTGTTGTCGNATTAAGTTTTATAATTGGTGGGAATAATTTGTTAAGAAAATAAATGCATTCAAATTGGATTATAATTCGGTACAAGGCTATTGAAAAAATAAACGTTTGGATAATTGGTCGATTCGGATTACAAGATTGCTCAACAGTAGACACGCGATCTACTTTCGGACTATTCCGGAGAAAGTCGATGTATCACGATTGATGAATGCCCTCGATATCATAGCACGTTATGTTGACTGAGAGGTTAAGATTACATATATATCAAATTTAACAAGGTTTTCATGCATTGAATCAAATCTACAACATTAAGTTAAATCAATCGCAGAAAATATATTTATACGGATTAACGTTTGCGACGTTTATAAGTTTGTATAAATATCTGAAATCTTGATAAATCTTGATTTTTGAAATAGAAAGTAGAAATATTTTCAAAATTGCTTCTGCTGGATTTAATGATTCAGACCGAGGCGGAGAGTGTACTGTTACACGATCTTGTGAACCATGTTTGAAAACCTACACATCAAAAGAAGCTGCTGTGTTCTGCAAAAATTGTAACGAGTTTTTATGTGAAACCTGCAGAAATCCACACATCGCATATAAACCTGGTCAGCATCGCATGGTCATTATTCAGGAAAGAGAATCATCTCCAGTGGTCGTGGATATGAAAGGAATGGACATGTGTCCGGAATATGGAAAGGTACTGTATTCGAGTTTGTATGCGAAGACCATTCTAAGCTATGCTGCACTTCCTGTGTGATCACTCACCGAAAATGTGACAAACTGGATGAAATAGCAACTATTTCTTTGCAGAAAGGAGCAGAGATAGACAATATGAAACAGCGCTTGCTTAAGTTAGAATCAGATGCTGACGCTAATGTTATTGAGTTCAAGCAGTCGGAGAAAAAGTTGAATGAATCAATTAGAGACATATTTAAAGAAATAGATGATTTGGGAGATCGTTTAATAAAACAGATTGAAGAGGCTAAACGTGAATTTCTGACTAAGGCAAATGCTTTGAAGGTTGAAGAGGTGCAACGACTTAACGACAGACATGCTCTCAATACGACAGTAAAGGACCAAATAAATGAAATTCTGTCAATTTATTCTGCTATTTCAAAACAAGGTACAATCCAGCAAATGTATATATTTTTAAACCAGATTGAAGAGAAATGTAAAAACATCGGATCTGCCATTAAGGAACAACGAACAACGCAAGTTACAACAAAAGTGGCAATGTCGTATCCGAGAGAGCTATCGTCACTTCTTGAAATAGGGAACACTTTCATTGAAGTGTATTTGGAACGAACAGGTATCCTAATTTGTTTTAAATTAATATAGCTATGTTTGTAAGTTAGTACATAGTAGGTCGGTTTTTGTTTACCACAGTTTGTATAATTGAAAGATTGTATAAAACTTAAAATATATAAATAATACATTCAAATAGTATAAATAGGAACGAATGTTTATAAAATGTGAACCCTTCATTGAAAAGCAATCACAATGGAACTGGTAATTGGTAACAGACAAGAAGTTAGCATGCGTTTACGTTCAGGTCAACGTTCCTTCATAATTTACAATATAGTAATTTCTAACGCGCTCCTTGTGTTAAATTGTTCCTTTAAAACGGAACGGAAAACCATTACATGTTTCCAATTTTCACATACACATGACTTCAACGTGATATCTTTTGTTTAAGGTGTGTAGACAATTTCACACGGCTCTGAGTCCGAGCATTTTAAACAACAGAACGTGTGGCGTGATGAAATAAGTATTTATTGATTATTTTTGACAAGGCAAGCAATTTTATCATGATCTACAACCTACACCGTTGCTGTCATTTTATATTATGTATACTAATCATTTGGCATCTCTTACAAGTCAGATTGTCGGTCTCAAACGCAATATCGTATGCGTATTTTCTTTATAATTAAACATCTGTAAATAATTTCCAAAATTCAGGTATTTTATTTATACAATTTCGTCTGTATGATAAAAGATCTATTAACAATTTTCCGAAATTCAATTGTTTCATTTATACAATTATGCCCCTAATATTCGTAACATTACAAAGAGAAGTAATATTTTTAAAGGGATATAAGCCAAAGGGAGTAGCTTCTATTAATAGAAAGTTAAAGGCGTGGCGATTTGAGACAAAAGTGGATATAGACGTTTTCTCTATAATAACCGTTTCCGATGGCTTTTTTACGCAACGCTTTCAGATATTGAGCTGATTTTTGTTATGTGAGTTTTCATACATTACCTACAGATGAAGTGTAAAATTTGTTCCGATCCATTGATTTTTTGCGAAGTTATGGGCCTTGGACTAAGAAATTGTTGCTATAATAACCGTTTACAGGCGTTTTTTTACGCAACGCTTTCAGATATTGAGCTGATTTAAGGTATATGAGTCTACCTACATGACCTACAGATGAAGTGTGAAATCATTTCCGGTCCATTAATTTTATAACTGTTTTCCGGAGGGTTTTTTTACGCAACGCTTTCAGATTGAAGCTGATGTTTGGTATGTGAGTCTACCTACATGACCTACAGATGAAGTGTGAAATTAGTTCCGGTCCATTTAGTTTTGGCGAAGTTATGGGCCTTGCACTTAGACATTTTCTCTATAATGACCGTTTTTCGGAGTTTTTTCACGCAACACTTACAGATATTGAGCTGATTTCTGGTATGTGAGTCAACCTACATGACTTACAGATGTACATGTAGTGTGAGTTTCGTTCCGGTCCGTTGATTTTTGGCTAAGTTATGTGGCGTTTTTACTCTAAAATAGCTGCTGTGCGGCTATAAAGCGCAGTAGGGGGCATTGTGTTTCACAAAAGCAGCTCTTGTTTTTATTAAATCTTGATGAAACTTGGTTTTCATGTTTATCTAAAAACAAATCTAGGCTGAGTATGCATGTGGGTCACATGCGTTTCAAAATTAGGTTTGCCGGTCAAATTTTAGAAAAAACCTTGATTGTAACCACTCTAGAGGCAACAGTTCTGACGACTAAATCATGATGCAACTTGGTCAGAATGTTTATCTTGACAATATAAAGGCCGAATTTGAATCTGGGTCACGTACTGTCAAAAAATAGGTCACCTTGTGAAATCGTCGGAAAACCTTTAGTCATAAATTAAGCTCATGTAAAATGTGAATCAATTCTTATTAATATTGAATAAAGTATTGAGTCAGTTACTCCTCTTTAACTGCAATGTCAATCATGATAGTTCAGGTTACGTGTGTGTATCATTTGTGGGTTTATGTTTATCAAAGTTTAATAATTTAAATGCCCCCTTTCAGAGAAGGTTGCATATAGCAGATGCACAGTATGTCTATATAAATGTACAAAATATATTGTCCCAGTCAAAACGTTGCCTTATATTGATGGATTTGAAATAATTTTGCACAAATGTTCAACATTACAAGACTGTGTCATGTGTAGCGCACATCTCCCTACCTCAAAGGTCAAAGTCACGCTTAGTTGTGAAAGAACAATTTTGTCATACAGCAGCTTGAAAATTCCTGTTTCAGCCATATCTTTGCCATTTGTTGAGGGATTTGGAAAAAAACGTGGTTCAAAAGTTAATACATAAGATGATAAGAAGCTTTAAACTTAATACCCTATCTCAAAGATCAAGGTCAGTCTTAAGAGTTGAAAGATTGAATTTGGCCATTAAACAGCTTGTTTCGACTTTAACTTTTCCATTCATCATGCTTTTTTTAGATACAGTACCACAAATTACAAAAATAAAGGGACGGCATATTGTATGCAACAACCGTCCCCCTAACTTAAAGGTCATGGTCACACTTAGAGGTAAAAAGGACAATTTGACTATAAAGCAGCTTAATAATTCATGTCTCAGCCATATGTTTGCCATTTATTATTGAAATTCAAAAATAACACAAGGCACAAAACACAAGACGATTAGTAGCGTGCTACCTCACAGGTCAAGGTAACACTTCAAAGATCAATTAGGTTTTTAACAGCTTAGTTGGCTGTACCTTTGTCACCCACCATGCTATTGTAAGAGAACTTACCTCTAATGACAACCATGAGGACGCGGCATTTTAAACCTGTCTCCCTACATAAGAGGTCAGGGTCACACTTTAGAGGTCAAAGGTAACAATTGGCTTAAAGCATCTTATCCAGGCTGGTTACTTTTTTATGCATCATTTTAAAATTAAGAAACAAATGACTACCATGAGGAGACTTATTGTTGTGTGTAACATCTGTTATATTACCTCAACGGCCAAGGTCTCACTTAGAGATCGAGTAAAATTTGGCCATAAACTGATTGTGTTGGACGTAAGCGGAGTATCGAGAATAAAGTGGAATGTGGGGGCATCCATGCTCTTTTCACGCTTTTCTTGCTCCTTTTTATCTATCCCATTGTTCTCTTACTATCCCTTCGATCAGGTCAAGTTTTCAACAATTGGTGTCCGTAAACACAGATTAGCGCTTAAGGGGCCATCATGACCCTTTCGTTTTTTCAACTTGTCAATATTGCCATTAGGGATTTATTCATTCCATTTGTAGAATGTGAAACTGCCGAAATTATTTTTGACAGGAAAGGTATCCAGAAATTTCTTAATAGACACAGATTCAACATCTTTTATTGTCGCGATCTACGCAGAGTGTCATCATATTGCTTTACTTGTGCGATATGAAAAATCCAACATTTGTCTTTCATACATGTTTGCCATGGAAAACATAATCAACTTCTATCGCTAAATTAGCAGCTTAGGACATGATCTGTAAAGCTTGTAGGGTACGTGGGCCACGATATCTAGATGTTATATTTTGACTTTGTGGTAAAATTACCAAACATATCATTTTAAAATGTTAACATTACACAGGAAAAATAATTTGGGTACTAGAGTTGATGATGATCCCCTTTGATTTTTGGATAGTCAAAGAATAAAAAAATAATGACGCCAGCGCGCGTGATTAAGTACCTTAAGCTCGCTAATCCTTGTCCTGACCTTTTTGGACGTGGTTCAAACAGACAAATTAATACGACAAAACAGTTGTGGAGATCTGGTATGGTATGGATGGACTTATAGAGTTTTTGAGCATGCTCAAAACCTCAAAATGTAATCGATGGTTGTCCATAGGATCATTTAGACTGTTACAATTCTCTGAAATATTGTAGGACTTCGTCAATACAATGACCTTTTTATGCTTATCTTCTAAATATATCTGTTGACCTCAGTTTTAAAATAATTAATAAAAATGTTGTCATGACTCAATTTACTTCCTAGAAGGACCGAAACGAATACAGTAGTAATACTGTGACAGGCCATCAGATGCAGTTCGTGGACTGAACAAGCAATTCAAGCAAGTTTAGCTGTGCACGTGTCATTCAATTGACACAAGAAAACGTTACACCATCGGTGAAGTGGTTCATCTCATTTTACGGTTTTGAAATCATAATTGTTTATCCAGTGTATTGCATGCAACGCCTCGACTGCCTTCCGTTGGTCGTTGATGTATTGGATGTTTGGTGGATGCGGGATTAGATATACCGAATACTATGTTAGTGTCATTGTGCACTTGAATATATCCGACGAGTTGAAGAAAGGTTAACCCGGCTTACTTGTTATTTATCCTACAATATTTATAAAACATATTTGGTGACACAATTAAAATATTGGCGTTCAGTGTAAAAAGCAATGGCAAAAACAGATTCAATTCAATGAATCGAACCTTGCGTAGTAATATCAAAATTAGTTGTGATCTTTTCCCGGTTACGCCACGCGGTTACGCCACGCGAAATATTCCCCAACAATTCAATGCAAAAGCAGACTAACAAGACAAAAGATCGCTATATGCCGCGATTCAAATTTAATCATCATTCCAAATGTTACACACTCAGATAGAACACAATAGGTTTTGTTCCTGAGAGGCCTCTGCAATATGTGCAGACAGAAGACAAACAATGAAAATATTATCATAATTATAAATTATATCGTTTAAAAACAACAAGACATTAACTCCGTGAATATATACACTGTGTTATTTCGTAATTAAATAAAAGACCGCATTAATGTTCGCCTGTTATTAAGTGTAAATTGAGTATTGATAATTTCCTTGATATCAGTATCGCTCGGCGTTTATTTAACAACACTGCGTATATGAATTTACACAAACAGAGATTAAACAAGCATTTTTTCAGATGAAAAGGCTTCCGCCTTACTGTTACATTGTCCAAATAGCTAGGTCCCAAGGTCAATGTCATAACTCTGACTTTGACCGATTTTGTTTTTGTTTATTTACTATTAATCCCTCCAGTGTTTATGCTCTACAAAATAATAATAATGAGAACGCATAATTACCCTACTGAGTAGGCCCTATGTTCTTTTTCAAGGAATGTATTGACATTTATTGTTGTAAAACCAGTTAAACACTTAACGCTGAGCTTTTTTGATATTGTAATATAAATGTTCTTCCGGTTTAAGTGTTTCATAGATGTTAAATAGCATATTTCAAAACATGTAATTTGTCATACAAAACTTGATTCACATTTATTAAAGAATTTAATGTCATGTGGTATATAAAAACACATGTTTTTGTGAAAATGATATGATGATCAGGAATGGTTGTAAAGTTTAAAGTTCGCAGACTATTTGAAATATGAGAGGTGTAACAAATATGTTTGATGGCTTTTTATGGAGCTCGGTTGTGCAGTAACCCAGTAGACGCCATGCATATACTTAAAGTTGCAACACGATTTTGAAAGTCACATTTTTAATATCCAAATACTAAAACATGTCTTTCGGCTTATATGAATGTCGAATGTCGCATTTCAGTGTTTTCATCTAAAGTGATAGCTCTTGTTTGTTGTTAAAAAATGTGGATGGGAATATATCGTTACAATATTTCCTTAATCAGAATATATTGATCAATGAGGTCTATGTTTAGACTGAAAGGATTGTAAAAGCCATTATTGAGAATAACATTATAGTGATTTGTAGTCTGGAAAGTAAATATTGCGATTTCAACTGTCATTAAAACTGTGCATACTGTTGGCTTGTATAAGCTTAATTATGAAAATCTTTTTAATTAATTTGAAATTTTAGCAAGTTTTATCTCGTATTAGATGGAAGGTATGTGTCATGTGTTGTCGGCCAATTATTTGCTTGTTATCCTAAACTCGACAACACAGCAACACACACAATTATTGCGAATGTTCAAAAAGGACAAACGCTATTTTATGCTTCTGGAAGTGATCGTATTATTAAAGAAACTAAGGTATTCTTCAGGGATTAAGCACCGAATTGTCAAACTGTATTTGAATATAACTTGGCCATTGAGGAATTTTAACACCACTTTGGCGCTATAATATTTTCTGAACCACTTATAAATCATATACCAAGGTAAAGGGTTACAGTTACACATAGATAATGTTATACTATGATTAATATGTTGTTGATGAATATAAATAACATATACTGGTTTACTGTTTACTAATGTCCGTGGGTGGGGAGAGGGGGTAATGTCCGCTCACCTTTAAGAAAAGATCTAGAGAACACTCCCTCAGTGCCAGTGGGATTCAAAACCGGGACCACCTAATAGCTAGGTGGACACCATATCCAATATGTCAAAGCGACCTTTTTATAATTAATATATACACTAATTGATTACTTTGTTGTATTTACTTATTAAATAATACATTACGAATAACTCATTTAGTAGTGTCCCCTGCATAACAAATATTGCATATGCATGCGCATCCAACTAACTGTTACTAAATGAACTACGGCTACAATGCTGCATTTTAACTTCCCAGCACAAAAAGGTCTTACAAATGGATTTATTGCGCATGCATGAGATGAAGATGGCCGCACATTTGTGAGCTCTATAAAACTTTGATTATGTTTGCGTATTTAAACTGTATAAGTACGAGTTCAAAATAAAATTTCTTATTCTGTGTGTTGATTGTGAAATCTACTAACGGAGGATATCTCTCGAATTCTCAAAAAGGATAATTGAGTGACAAATTTGTGATTTTCCCGTGTCTCCTTTGTGTCTTTGTGACTTTTTTGTCCTCGTTATTGGCCAATGTTATTAGTAAACTATACTTGTTCGTGGATTTTGGTGACCGTCATTGATCAATCGATGTGTTTACCTGTGTTTACCTGTTCAAAACCGCAATTACGTGTATCGGATTACATTTACTGCGTCTATTTGATATTTTCGACAATGTCAGCCAACAAACAGGGTGCAAATAATAAACCCAATAACAAAAAGAGGACCAAAGACAAAGCGTCTCCCGGCTCTATAAGTGATCAACCCGACAAATGTAGCCGCGCTTCCAATCAGTCACCTACGCAACTATCAAGTGTCCCGGAAGTGCCATATACAGCGGTGTATCAAGCAGTAGGCCCTTACTTTCCATCGCATCTACAATACGTTGTTCAACACCATCAGCAAGGTATCGTACCGGGTTACGGAGTTGCCTCTCCTATTCCAATAAGCACTTCCGGTTCACCGGCGACCTCACCTCCTTTTTCCGCAAATGACAGCAATTTTCGGACTATTTTACATAAACTTGAATCTATTGAATGTAAATTGCTGAAGCTTGATCAAATTGAAAGTGATGTAAGCAAAATGTCCAGAAACGTAACTCTTGTTGAAGCCAGAATGGGCATTATGGAAACGAACTTCTCTAAACTCGAAACCAAATTTAATGATATTGAAACAAGTCGGCAGTTTAATAGTCAGGAATGTCATGATTTAAAAGTAAAACTGTCTGAACTCCAGGGAAAGCTTTCAACCGATCTTGCCCAGATGACCACTCTTAAAACAGAAATACAAGACTTGAAATCAAATAACATGTCACTCTCTAACGATCTTTTAGATCTTAAATCACGCTCAATGCGGGACAATTTATTGTTCTTTAATTTTGAAAAAGAAGCATCATTTGAAAGCCGAAAAACTGAAAATTGTGTTGATAAACTTTTAAGTTTTTGTGAAAATGAACTTTAAATACAAAATGCCCGCAGTGCAATCAAAATCGACAGAGCGCATCGTATCGGCAATTATGATCGAGGTTCTTGCCGACCCATTGTATCAAAATTCAACTACTTTCAAGACAAAATGAAAATTAAACAGCAAATGTTGGACAATCCTCATGCCTCAAATAAACGCATCAGTGACCAGTTTCCACGGGCGATCCAGGAGCGACGCAGAATTCTAATTCCATATCTCGTAAAGGCTCGATCAGAAGGTAAACGTGCATCTTTGGTACACGACAAACTCCACATCGATGACGCAACATTTACAGTGGATAAACTCCCCTAGGCCATGCACCCGAACTGCCGCCACGACGCTTCGATACCCAGCATCAAAATGCAAGCAGGCAAACCAATAACAGTGCGCTGCGCCGACCACAAGTCCCGAGCTAGGATCAGCAACGGAAGCCGCTTAAATTTCTTGTTTGGAACGTTCAAGGTTTATGCATACAATTGTGTGACCCTGACTTGTCATCCTATATAAATGACTTTGACTTTGTTCTTCTGTGTGAAACATGTCATTCTTCTAGTGGACATATAACATTGCAAGGTTTTGATCATTTCGAATGTGCTAGGCCCAAATTTAACACAAAAGCTAAACGTAATAGTGGTGGTCTTGTTGTTTACTATACAAATATTTATTCAGCCTACGTCGAAGTGATAGAAAATAATACATGTGTTTTTTATGTATAAAACTACTTAAACACAAATTTGGCTGTGATAATGATGTATATTTGTAACACTGCTACATCCCACCAGAAGACTCTTTAGTTTATAAGTATAACAATTCGCCTTTTTTTGAATTTGACTTTTTAAATTTCATTTCTGAACGCATATCATATTATAAAACGCTTGGTGATGTTGTTCTATGGGCGATTTAAACTCGCGCGTGGGCGAAAAGAGTGACTTATCAGAACATACTAATTTAAACCGTTATGTAAACATGCCCGCCGATGATTTTGATTATAATGATCTACCACTTCGCAAATCACATGATGTCATTACACATCGGTTGTTAACTCTATGCGAAGAATGCAGTGTTTGTATTCTTAACGGGCGCCTTGAGCCAGGATTATTCACTTGTTATAATTTGCGCAGAAATATTGCAGGAGCGAGTTTTGTTGACTATGTTATTTCTAACTATGAAATTTATGACAAATTTGTTAACATGAAGATTCATGAACTAAGTGAATTTTTGGATCACTGTGCAATTGAATTTTCATTAAAATTATTTAATAACGATGCATCTTTAAATAATACATATGATCGTATCAATTGGAACACAGCGAGTAGTAGTCAAGATACCTTATTTAATGTATGACAAAACGAATCTCACAATTTTGACCTACTTACACAGTCGTTGGTTAATGGTTCTGTGGATTTGGATTCGTGTGTCAATGACCTGTCGTCTATAATTTATCGGATATCATTTAGTGTCCACGGCAAACGACGCTGTAGTATGAATAAAGATAAATATGTGATTAATTCGGATAGGCCGCATTGGTTTAATGCTGATTGTAAACAAGCTAAAGATATGTTTTATAGATCTAAACAATTATTTTATAACCAGCCAAATGATACAACGCGTTTAAATTGTTTAGAAACTAGGCGGTCATACTGTGTTTGTAAGAGAAAAGCTAAATATAATTACAATAACATAGAGCAACATCGTCTTAAAAATATAAGTAGATCCGATACTCGAAAATTTTGGAAATACATTAAGAAATTCAAAGGCGGTAATAACAATCAAGCCAATATTAAGGTAAACTATTTTTTAAATCACTTTAAGCAAATGCCTGCAACGCCAAACGAAAATTGTTTTAGGAATTGTAATTATTCAGATTCAGCTGACGGCATATATATTGACTCGCTCGATGATGCATTTACGACCGATGAAATTATTAAAACGATATCTTCGATGTCCAGAAATAAAAGCGTTGATTTGGACGGTAACGTCGCGGACTTTTCCATTGATTGTTTTAGCAAATAATTTAAAACTATATTGTGCCTTTGTAGACTATGAAAAGGCATTTGATACTGTCATTCATGATGTCCTATGGATTAAACTTGTAAACTCAGGTATCAGCTGTAAAATGCTTAATATGCTGAAATCCATATATGCAAATGTGAAATCTTGTATAAAGTGTCCAAGTTTAATGTCATACTCAGAATTCTTTGATGTGTCATTAGGAGTCAAGCGAGGTGAGCATTTGTCACCTCTTTTGTTTATTATGTTTATCAATGATATTGGTGAGCATTTTAGTTTTTCAAACCTATGTACTAATGATATTGATATGTTATCTATTTTTATGTTAATGTTTGCCGATGACATTGCAATTTTTTCAACTGATCCCCATAGTCTTCAACACCAATTAAATTGTATACATGAATATTCTAAGAAGTGGGGTCTCAAGGTAAATGTCGGGAAA
The DNA here is from genome assembly GCA_007657795.1 of Dreissena rostriformis. NCBI lineage: Eukaryota > Metazoa > Mollusca > Bivalvia > Myida > Dreissenidae > Dreissena > Dreissena rostriformis. Next base: position 72,097 of record VMBQ01004119.1, on the reverse strand, counting down.
ACTAAGGTATGCATTTTTCAAAAGTATAAATATAGAAATATTCACAAATGCGAACTCAACGGCGACAAAATTGAAATAGTAGATGTTTTTACGTACTTGGGTGTTACATTTTTCTATAACGGCTCACTTAAACGTGCAGTTGAATCTCTGAATGAGCAGGCTCTCAAAGCATATTATCACCTTATTTCAATATTTAGTAGAATCAAATTAGATATTTAAACTAAATTGTTACTGTTTGACTAAATGGTAGCACCAATAATCACGTATGGCTGCGAAGTCTGGGGAATTTACGATATGCCTGAGGTGGATAAATTGCATTTAAAATTCTGTAAACAAATACTTGGGGTTCGTCAACAAACATCTAATGCTGCTGTACTAGGTGAACTTGGTCGCTTCCCATTGTCTGTCATTTGTAAAGAACGAGCCCTTAACTATTGGTGTAAAATCATGAGATCACAGAATACTTTGATATATAGAGTTTTTAATACATTAACTACTGACGATGCATGCATGAATATTGATAGAAAACTGTGTTGGCCAAATGCTGTTAAAACTACACTTGAAGATCTTGGTTATAGTAATTTATGGTTGCACCAGTATCACGAAATCGATTATATTTGTATGCTAAAACAAAGCGTCCGTGATGTTTTCTTTCAAACTTGGTTTGAATGTATACAGTCTCAAAGTAAGCTAAAATACTATATCATATTTAAAAAGAATTTTGTTTTGAAACCTACTTGAATTGTATAGATAATGAAAAGCATAGAATTGCGTTGAGTAGATTCCGATTGTGTTCGCATCATTAAGAAATAGAAAGAGGAAGATTTAATAATATTAACGTTAATGATCGTAAGTGTAAAGTGTGTACATCTGATATGATGGAATCTGAATTTCATTTTCTATGTATTTGTCCAATTTATAGAGAGTTAATGATAAAATACAACATTAGGCTGTCATTTAACACATTGAACTATTTCGAAACAATTATGTCAACAAAGTCTGTAAAACGTATCCGTAAAGTATCGAAATTTATATATTTCGCAATGTTAAAACGAAAAGATATCATTGATTCTTCTGTTGCTTCCTAGTTGTCTAAATTCCTTCAAATAATAAACATTGTGTGTTTTGTTTTCTACATTTTCCTGTTTCTTTTGTGTGTTTTTGTTTGTTTGTTTTTTATTTATATTATCTATCAACATTATTTGTATACTACGATTTACTTTCCTATTTGTGTGGTATAATAATACTAATAATAATAATCAATATTGCATACAATAATTCTCTGAATAGCCAAACTTCATCTCACTGTGTATATGAATTCATCATATGATTTATTTTGCCAAAAGCATGTAATGCTGATTATGCGAATAAATAAACCAGCAAATTAAACTTTTATTCATATTGTTGTGGTTAATTGTAGCATTTTATTTGTAATGAAATACTCATGCAAAATTAAACAAATAGGATCACACCTTTTCCATTAAATAAATATATCATATAAGTCTCAAGTCACCTACTTCACTGCTTTTTACTGCCATTTATTTCTAGGAGAGTTTTTACTTTTTATGGAATGGTACACCGAACTTTGTTTTGAATTAATTAAAATCAAAACTTTGGAACAGAGAAAAATAATTAATTCATATTTACCACAACTTTACCACAAATTGAATTAAAGTGACATTAGACGCATCTAACAGTATATGCTAAGCTTATAGGTGTATATCGCAACCGTTGTTTAATTTTGGTGTTTTTCACTTAATATACACTTATATTTGTTAATGCAGCATCCAAATACTAAAACAATACCCCGGAAAGTGAAAAATAATGCATTTGAATATCAACCGTACTTTCGGTATAGGTTTCGGTAAGGCCGTGATTCTTCGCTTTTTCACTTTCACCTTTTCTTCCTGACCGCTTTCGTCAGCCTTTTTTGTTTCGTTTTGCGTTCAAACGATGCATGAATAACTAATTATCCACGTGACTCACGGAAAATGTCCGTATCGCTTTCGTAAATACGCGGCAGTTCCGCTCGGCTTAGAGGACTGGGACAATATGTAAAATATCGAATATAATAAAAAAAATATATTAACAACTGGTAGCAAGATGAGTTGCAGATAATTGGTCAGTTACCACATTTTAACTAACTCTTTTGACATGTTAATTCTTTTCAGCTAAATTCAACAGTGAAAAAAGCCCATAATTTCACTTTAATTCAGTTGATTACTTACCCAACTCAGATTTGCAACGAGCTATTCAGATTTTGAGATAAAAGTAAAAAAAAGGTAGAAATCAAGGATCATAGTTCAGTTCAGAGTTAGTTGCTAAATCTGCAACTTTGCCATTGGCCATATACAAAAAATACCGCCAAGTCACATATAAAACCCTTTTTGTGGTCACCAGTAAAATATAATAGCAAGGTGAAATTAAAAAAGGAGCAGGGTGAAGCATCCTCTCATTTGCTCTTCATCTTTCACTCAAATTTTACCGGTAGCTGTTCATACGCAAAAACAGAAGTGGTGCAAACATTATGTTTGTTTCTAAGCACAACACACTATTCATACAAATAAGATGGTGAAATGAAAAAGCAAATGATTACACATTATACATAATTATTGCAAATATCATTAAAGTGTCACATTTCAAGAGAAAATTTATATTAAAGGGTAGCATTATTTGTTGAGAATACTGCAATGTCTGTGTCATTTAAGTACATTGTATTTCACTACCTGAGAGAAATAGTTTAAGTGCACTTCTCGAAACAATGTTATTACTTCGCAGTAAACTTAGAGGTATTAGCATTGGTATTTGTTAGCCGTTCATGCGCATTAAATGCGGATTTTTTTTACACTTGAAAATGCAGAAAAATACTTCTATACTTATTATTATGTTACAGTTCAATGACACAAAATGACAATTCTTTTTCAAACAACTTCAGGAAATTCTGAATACAGTCTATCATCATTATTGGTTTTTATTAATGTATACATTTATCATTATTATCCTAATGAAACTTAGATACAGAATTAAAAACATGTACAATCACTGTTTTGACAAAAATTACATTTTGAATTTGGCAGACTAAGTAAAATAACAATCCTTGATTTATAAAATACCTACCAAAAGTATTGCAACCCTATCTTGATAGTTTTTATGACGTTTGAAATTATGTTGTGGTAGTGATTTTAGTTATCGTGGAAGTAATGGTTGGCTACAATAGTCGCCACATAAAAAACATAGATCTACTAATTTAACTTACATTGATTGATCTTGATCAAAACATATTATACGATATACGTGTAAACCCGGTAATACAAATTGGTATGTTTCTTAAGCATGATATAGGTTTGTTATGTTAAGACACAGAAGACTGAGAAGGTGAAAACAGTATGAAAATGTCTCATTTCATATTGAGAAAATCGACCTTCGTATTATAAAGTTTGCTTATCAATGTCATAAATTATATAGAGGATATTTGTTGGATTTGGTGGTCTATCGATTTTAATCCACGAGTTATCATAGAAAATATATTTATTTCTATGATCACGAGTGAATTTAAATCGATATTTCACCGAATACAACAAATTTCCTTGTTATTTTATGCTTACAAATGATCATTTTGTCACAATGGGAAAAAAATTGTTCCATTACAATGAAAATTATCGATAATTTTCACTGTTAATTTTCACTGTTTGAAAAAGCGAATTGCCATTTTTAATTCACTGATATTTCTCTATAAACCACCGGAAAGCACGAAATAAATAATATCTATATGGAACTTGGAGTCTTTCTATATTAAATGATTACATTTGCTTGGTCAGCCAGATTGTCACTATACAGTGTTGGTTATAGCTTAATATTTTTCGCTGGTTGTGGCCTTGTCTCGAGTATGAGCTACATGTGGTATAATCGGGGAGATGACCGGATGCTCCTCAGTATTTGATAATTCCGTACACCCGTTAAAGACAACATGCAACTAAAAACCAGGCACACTGTGACATCACTCAGGCACGGAAAGTGAAACACAACTATATCTTAGGTCTTATTAGCCAGTTTTGCCATCGGCAATGATAGTCTGTATTGTATTAATACCCTATTGTCTTTGTTCAATTCTAGTCCTCAGCCTGAACACATATTAATTGTTTACGACAAGAAACGTAAGACATTAAGTTTTATAATTGGTGGGGATAATTTGTTAAGAAAATAAATGCATTCACAGTGTTCGACACTAACTATTCTAAGTAAGGAGTTCTTTGGACTCCCTTTTTATGAAATTTAGGAGTCCGACCATACTTCAGGTAGTCTAAAATTTATTACACATGTTATCCATGAATAGTTTAATCCTTTTTCATGTTTGGTGTCAGATTGAAGTTCATAGTGACTGCTGTTCAATATTTGTTGTCATTTGTTATCTCAGATTGAACAAATATTTCACAAATGCCAGTAATATATAAGTTAAGTATTGTAATTAAACAATAAATACTATTTTCGATAATGCATTTATATATATGCTTGCTTGTTGATCCTCTGCATTGGGTGTAACAGCCCATTGCTTTATACATTTTCCCCATGATATTAAAAATAAAATAACCTAGCCAACAAAATGCCACAAAGCCCCTGAAATTATCGATTGATAGTGACAAGGGGTTATTTACGCACAACTGATTCACAGAAGTTCAGATCTTCAGTGCCTGGCGACCGTAAAACGTGCATTGTATAAACAATTACGGGTAGTGTGATGATTGTTATATTGACTAGAGACTGTTCGGCGAAAGCTAGTTTTGTAAAGCGAAAAACTCCGAGAAAAAACGACCAAGATCGGGTTGATTCAGTGTTCGAGAGTTTCCCCTATTACTACTGGAATGCACTGCGACAAGGAACCAAAATAAATAATTACGGATTGTTTTGTTTTGTCAATGTGTTTAAGCAGAATGATGAGTGGCATATTTTCATGTTCAAAAGTGCAGACATTATGATCTTGCGAAACGGGATTTTTTTATAATTGAAAGATTATTTTGAAGGAGTCCAACAGACGTCCGTGTTGCTTGTTTCGACCCCAGACACATGATTTGAGAGAACTTATAAGAAGAAAAGAGGCAAACTATTTAAAGTTACACACCAAATATCAAACCCCTGACACTTGCGGTTTCAAAGAAGAAGATTTTAGAAATTATCGATATTTACTATACAAGTCTTTATAAATAATTTGAGTGCCGGGCTCTGGCAAGTTTTGACCCCAGGGGACATGATTTGAACAACTGTAGCAGAGGACTTCTATAGGACGTTACATTCCAAAACATACATATAATTAAACAAGTAACCCATAGGGCAGGGTCAATTTTAACCCAAGAGGGATGATTTTAACAAAGTTGTTATAGGACCAGTATAATTTATGTAAGTCAAAATAAATTTCTTCGTCCTTGGGCGTGGCAAGTAACCCTCAGGGGTGAGTCCATTTTTACCCCAGGGGATTATTTACAAAACTTTTTAAAACTTCGGACAGACCGAACGATTTACAAGAATGACTTCTATGTAATCCCTCCCTAAACTACCTTCACCTTAAGTCGTATTTTGGAACGGACAGAAGCAATTTCGAATTCAGTTGGAATATCATTATCATATCAAGTACAATTGTTCCGATAGTTTCATGATGATTTGGCAAAACATTTGATTTCTTGATTGTTCACAAAGTTTCATAACACCCACATAAGGAAAACGTCTTAGCCCGCTGGCACTCATATTTTTCAGTTGACCTGATCCGTTTTCAAACTCAGCAGATATACCATTTGAAAAAGCGTTCAGAGCAAGTTGCATGAGGATTGGGTAAACATGTAACTTCTGGAATGTTCAGAAATTTTTCATTTAATTTGACATAGCAACCTNCAGAAAATATATTTATACGGGTTAACGTTTGCGACGTTTATAAGTTTGTATAAATATCTGAAATCTTGATAAATCTTGATTTTTGAAATAGAAAGTAGAAATATTTTCAAAATGGCTTCTGCTGGATTTAATGATTCAAACCGAGGCGACGCAAGCGACTTTATTGGAGAGTGTACTGTTACACGATCTTGTGAACCATGTTTGAAAACCTACACATCAAAAGAAGCTGCTGTGTTCTGCAAAAATTGTAACGAGTTTTTATGTGAAACCTGCAGAAATCCACACATCGCATATAAACCTGGTCAGCATCGCATGGTCATTATTCAGGAAAGGGAATCATCCCCAGTGGTCGTGGATATGAAAGGAATGGACATGTGTCCGGAACATGGAAAGGTATTCGAGTTTGTATGCGAAGACCATTCTAAGCTATGCTGCACTTCCTGTGTGATCACTCACCGAAAATGTGACAAACTGGATGAAATAGCAACTATTTCTTTGCAGAAAGGAGCAGAGATAGACAATATGAAACAGCGCTTGCTTAAGTTAGAATCAGATGCTGACGCTAATGTTATTGAGTGCAAGCAGTCGGAGAACAAGTTGAATGAATCAATTAGAGACATATTTAAAGAAGTAGATGATTTGGGAGATCGTTTCATAAAACAGATTGAAGAGGCTAAACGTGAATTTCTGACAAAGGCAAATGCTTTGAAAGGTGAAGAGGTGCAACGACTTAACGACAGACATGCTCTCAATACAAAAGTTATGGACCAAATCAATGAAATTCTGTCAATCTTTTCTGCTATTTCAAAACAGGGTACAATCCAGCAAATGTATATCTTTTCAAAACAGATTGAAGAGAAATGTAAAAACATCGGATCTGCCATTAAGGAACAACGAACAACGCAAGTTACAACAAAAGTGGCAATGTCGTATCCGAGAGAGCTATCGTCACTTCTTGAAATGGGGAACAATTTCATTGAAGTGTATTTGGAACGAACAGGTATCCTAATTTGTTTTAAATTAATATAGCTATGTTTGTAAGTTAGTACATAGGTCGGTTTTTGTTTACCACAGTTTGTATAATTGAAAGATTGTATAAACCTTAAATTATATAAATAATACATTAAAATAGTATAAATAGGAACGAATGTTTATATTATGTGAATCCTTTCTTGAAAAAGCAATCACAATGGAATTTGTAATTGGTAAAAGACAAGAAGTTAGCATGCGTTTACGTTCAGGTCAACGTTCCTTTATAATTTACAATATAGTAATTTCTAACGCGCTCCTTGTTTTAAATTGTTCCTTTAAAACGGCACGGAAAACCATTACATGTTTCTAATTATATTTCACATACACATGACTTCAACGTGATATCTTGTATTGGAACGAATTTAAATAGGTATGATAAGGTGTGTAGACAATTACACACGGCTCTGAGTCCGAGCATTTTAAACAACAGAACGTGTGGCGTGATGAAATAAGTATTTATTGATTATTTTTGACAAGGCAAGCTATTGTTATCATGATCTACAACCTACACCGTTGCCGTCATTTTAGATTAACACCATGATTAATCTTGTTGAAACTATTCAGATACATCATATCGACAAGAACTAGACAAAGTTCGAATTTTATCAAGGTAACATTTTAGAAAAGTCGTGTTACCTCTCTAGACATCCCATGTATGTTTCAATCTTGAGAGACATTGTCTAAATGCTTTTGTTGACAATATCTAGGCCTATTATGAACTTATTTAATCTAGGTAAAAACCCGTTGCAATCTGTTAAAGGAGTCACAATTTAAATATAGAAATAAAGCATAATAACTGTTTAACCTTCTCTGCAACCACAAACCCAAGAGCTTTGATATTTAGTATTTTACATCATACTGTGAACTGTGGACACAACAAAACGACTGTGTGGTCCTTAACACAGTTTGCTCAAATTATGTTGCTGGTGGCAAACTGGCCACGCCCCGTGTGCCACATATGTAATATAGACTTTATTAGTAAAAATAACTTTTCCATCTTTAAAAGAAAATGGTCCAATGATGTTATATTTGGTATGTATTTCAGCTAGTGTTCTTACATAAAGTTTGCTCAAATTATGCGTCTTTGATCCAAACTCGCCGCACCCATGCGGTGGTTTGTAATGTTTGATTTAGATTAATATAGCAAGATATTTTCAAAGTATGCCCAGTTCAAAAGTAGCCCCAAACCAGGGTTTGCGAGCAATCGTACCACTGAGCTACATTTTCGCAGGTGAGAGTAAAAGGATCCTAAAGGTCCTCTTGTTTTAAATATAACTGACTGCTTTAACGGGCGGTAACAATACACGTATACTTTCGGGCAAATATAGAACTGAAGATACTAGTAAATCAATAGTTTGTACTTAGGACAATCGTGGGAGACTCTGGGTGTTTATATAAATTAAACAAATATATATTATCTAGATAAAAGTTATGATATTTATACAGTTTTATGAAAAATAGTAACGGAGAGTGGTTTATTTGGTTATATTTGAAATGTTTGTTAAAAAAACAACATTCGTTATAAGTAAGAAATTTTCTGTGGCCAACATTTTTAACGTTTCTAACACACGCTAGGTAAATCTTAAAACTAGTTTTATCTGCTCGTATGTACCAACCTATCACGCGAATAACGTTAAACATGAAGATTAAACTTGAAGTGGTATTTTGTTTTTGTATTTCTTTTGAAATTGCAGTCAATGATAACCCATGAAAGTGCAAGCACGTATTTCCAATGGGGTTCTTTGGTTTTTCTGAAGTAGAAGAGACAGTATTGAAATACAAGGAATCCGGGTGCGATACACTAGCTCTTTGCGAATAGATCCCTTGGTTGTTTTACGTGCTCAGTCTATAGCACCGATACACGCGATAATTACATGGGTTTCATACCAGTACATCTCTAGTTTGGTGGGAAACACTTGAAAGCATTTCTGAAATTTCCAGTGCCTAGGCCAGGAATTAAACCGGGGACCTCTGGAATGGTAGACCAGAATGTTACCACTCGACTACCGCATCACCCAGGGTCATCTGAGCACAAAGGTATGGAATACCGTGATATTCGTCCGTTTGTGTGTGTGTGTGTGTTTGTGTGTGTGTGTGTGTTGAGATGTGTATCCGTAAACGTTTAATTCAATATCTCCTTCTTAACATCTGGGACACATTTGATGAAACTTCACAGGAATGGTCCGTGAATGATTCTCTATGCAAATTGTTCAAATTGTTCCAGAACGTCGACTTTTAAGGTCACGGGACCGTAAAAGGGGTGTTTGAAAATGAAAAATATAAGATGTCCTCTATTAAGTGTGTATCAAATTATTCCGCTGGTTTAAAAGCTTCCTCGCCCCGGGTGTCAACAGCTTTACGTATACTTATAACAGGGAAATATTAATTTGTAATTTTCTCTTCTGAAACGGCCAAACGTTAAGTTTTGTCATGTGTTATCAATAAGAGGTCCTCTACGAAGTTTGTTCAAGTTATGCCTCTGGGATCAGAACTGGCCTCAACCAGGGATTTACCGATTTTACAAATACCTATATAGGGAATAGCTTTAAACCTATTCTTGTCTGAAACCGCAAGCCCCCGGCTGTCATAGTTGGCATGTGACATTATTTGGAGGTGATCTATGATTTTTGTTCAAATCACGCCGTAGGGCTAAAGGGCTAAACAATGGTCTCACCCATTGGATAACCAGTTTCACATAGACTTATATAATTTATGCCTTCAAAACTATTCTTCTGTGAAACCACAAAGCAGCCCATTTAGTAAAGTATTTGACATGTAGTAACATCACTACAACGTTCGTAACGGACCACGCCCAGGGTAAAATTCTTTATAAAGAAATAGGGCAAAATATAGTTTCCAATCATCTCTGCAATATGTCTCAGAGTTTTGATATGTAGTATGTAACATTAGACAGTGGTCCTCTACTAATATTGTTCCAATATGTGTCTGGGGTCAAAACTGGCCACGCCAAAATGTGTCACACTTTTTTATAATGTACTTTTTCCGCAAAACAAGTTCAAAAAGTTTCTTCTCTGAAAGGACACGGTCCATAGATGTAATATTTGGAATTTAACATCAGATAGGGGAACTCTACTTAAATTTGTTCAAAGTATGGCTCTGGGGTCAACCTTGGTTTGGTGTAGTGATATGTTTTATAAAGACTAACATAGCAAGATAAGCTGAAACTATGCCGGTGGTCAAAAGTAACCCCATGTCAGGCTTTTGGAGTATTTCACCACTGAGCGTCCTCATGGCTCTCTAATTATAAAATCGATGAACACATAAACACATTAATGCATAATATACATATGTGCATGAAAAAGGTTATATATACATAGTGCTCATGAAGCACTTTTGGATACCGTTATTTCCGTTGTCAGTCGTTCGTCAGTCTAAGCGTTAAGTGGCTTAAAGTTTATCTTCTAACGACCTTTCCTCCTGAAACCCAGGAAAGATGTTTACGAAACTTCAAAGGAATGTTCGATGAATAACCTTTTTTTCAAATTGTTATCATCGTCCTGGTCACAAAAGATGAAACTAGATTTTTAACATTATAACTTCAAAGGGCTTCTTATAAAGCGCAAGTATCGGATATTTAATATAATGTACGTGACAACCACTAGTAACCCAATATTTGAAAGAATGCCCCTGGATTTAAAACTGCCCATTTTGTATAGGTCACACATTTTTTTTACAGACACAAACAGTAAATATCTTTACACATCTTCATTGAAACAACAGGTCCCACACAGTGTAATATTAGGCGTAAGACATCGTCAAGTATTTATCTCAAAAGCTTGTGTAAATCATTCCCCTTGTTTTAAAACTGGCTACGCCCATGATCAATAAAGAATGTTATATTTACTTAATTTAAAGATCTTCTTCACTAAAACCAGAAGTCGCATAGCTTTAATATTTGGTGTGAAACAACAGGTAGAAGTCCTATGCACATTTCTTTTCAAATGATGCTCCAGGGCTCAAAATTTGCCACGCCATAGTGGTCACATGATTAATACGGAGTTATTTAAGAAATAATTCGCCAAGGGTTGCACAAATTTGCAGTGTCATTTCGTCTGGTGTTCCACAATGTTTTAAGGCATTCTCTTGGGCTTAAAACGGGCTACGCCTCAGTGGTCACATTATTCGTAACACGCCTATATGTTAAATAAAGTATACAAAATATTACTTTTTGAACCCACAAGGGCCAGGGGTTTAATATTTAGTGTGTAACATACCTAGTTTGATAAAATCATGTCTATTTGGGTAAAACCGGCTAAACTCAACGAGTTATGCTGGTGAAAAATGTTTTATATTGGATTATTTATGATACTAACTTAAAAAAACTCTCACAAAGAACACAGCTTCGATATTTGATATATGACATCAGATTGTCGTCCTTTACAAAGATTGTTCAAATCATGCACATGGGTTTGAAACTGGCCACGCTTTATTAAACAGGCGAGTGATTTATGGGCATCTTAGCCATTTTGTTATAAGAAATGAGTGTGTTGTACATAAAAATGCGGAATTCAACTGAAACAAATTTAGCATAAAAGATTTATGAGCGGTTTAACGAATGTCACATAATTTGAAATTGAAATAGAATAAGAGTGTTTGTTTTGAAGCTGGTCGCAATCATATTTACGTGATATCTGTCTAATACTGTTCCGTGATTTAATAATAAACCACTAATTAAAATAACATATTTTCACATTTTTATAATCTATGAAATAATACATGCAGGCTTACAAGGACACCTTCAAGCTAGGTCATGTGCAGTGTCGATTTGAAAATAACATTAACAGAACCACGCAAATAAAAATGTATATACAAGTGTCTTAATCAAAGCAATATTTACCCAAAGTTTTGTATTGTATTTGAACGTTGGAAAATATGAAAATAATCGGAATTTACGTTTTTGTTTTCATGATGTTGAAAAAAGCTCGGTTAGTAGAAATCCCAGGACAGATGATATTATTTTATATTGGCGAATTTCCGTACAATGATTTAATGTTTGTATTAGTCACTTGTATTATTATATCAATATAATATTACATCTTCATATATATATATTTTTATTTTCTCAAAACTAAATCGACAAAATTACCAAATATTGTTGCCGTATGAATGTTTTATATTCTACAATCAATATGTGTAAATATTTCGTGAAAAGATGAACAACAATCACTGATCCGTCACAGGTCGTTCATTTTTGCATGCCGGTTCGGGTTTGTTTTGCTCACGATTTAAACAAATTAAATGGGGTCATTTCGCATGTTAAGCATATGCTCTTTATTATAAAGCGTTCACAATTTTAATGAAGTACCCAACACTGTGTTTATAAACTGTAACGAAATAAGAGTATTACTGTTTTTGCTCTCTAAGATTTGACCTGGTGACCTAGCTTTTGAACTAGATATTGTCAAGATAAACATCCTTACCAAGTTTTGTCGAGATTTTTCCAAAAATGTGGCCTCTAGAGTCATAACGGTTTAAAAGTTAACGATTACATTTTTCTTTTGGTACGATTTGGTCTGGTGACACTTTGGTTAAAGCATTTTGAACCAAAATATAGTTTTGAAATACGTCAAATTTCTCCGTTCAGTTTGAATAAAAACAGCATTGTAAAGTCATTGTGTGTACGAGTTTGCACTTCACTGCACTGAAATTGCACTTCACGCATTAATCATTCTTATGTATGAGTGCTTATTGTGTGTACTTTGTAACTTTTGAATTCAATGGTAAGTCTCCTAGTGCGATGTATGCTTTTGTCTATTACCACAAACAGTAGTTAATTAATATTGGGTTGATAAATTTGCATTGTTAGTTGCTTTGATTTTGCTTTTATGCACCTTTCATTCCAGTGTATCTACTTACCAATTAGAAATTTTGTTTTGTATACATAATGAAAATGTACAACTCATTCCAGCGGCTCTTACATATATGCCATAGATCAATATACTCATATATTTTTTTTATTGTACTAACCATAACTATTCGACATGTCGCATCTCTGCAACCGACTTATTCCGAAAGGTCACCAAGTCAGTTCTTCGACAATTGCAGTACCATGAACGCATGCGTTCCATAATGGCAGTCACGCGTTAGGAGTTATACCCTTTGTTCAAATTGAACGCTTAAACGTATATTTTGCCGGCTTTATTTGTGATGTGATTTCAATCAAACATAACCACAATGATAATCAACATACTCTGTTTATTGGACATAACTTGTAAACAAAAATGTAAATCATCATCATACGACGTTTTGAGTGTAACACCTGTCTCATTACTTTAAAAAAGTCAAGGTCACACTCAGAGGTAAAAGGCCAATTTGTTTCCATAAAACAGACCAAAATTTCCTTTCAAAGCCTTTACTGTGCCATATTAGTGGATTTTAAAATAACTTGGCCCATATGGTAACCATTATCAGGCGACGCGTGTAACACCAATTCCTTACCTTAAAGGTCGAAGTTTATCAAGAGAGATCTTAAGAAAAAGTTCCCAATTTAACAGATATCAAATTCCTGTCTCAGCCAGAACTTTGACATATATTGGTTGATTTTACCATAACCACTCAAGCATGTATATCAGCATATGACGAAGTGTTGAGATTAACACTCGTCCCATTTTTAAAGGTTATACTAGGACGTGATAGCTTAAAACAGCTTGTACTATCTGTAACTTTCTCATTGATAATGTTATTGTAAAACAAATTACCACTAATAACCACCTTTAGGATTAGTCATGTCGTAAATATTGGAAGTATAATTTAAAAAAAAGATGCCTACATTTTTGGCAATAATGTTTTGCGACTAAAGTTCATTTTATTGGCAAATGGTTTACCTTAGTTTCCCTACCGAACAAATTATACAATTATAACAATTAAAAACATAGAAGATTTATTTGCGAATTGCAAATATTTATGTACAGACTCGTTAAACAACAGTGTACAACATATCATATCATTTAAAGAATAGTGCGGACATTGTTTAATATTAAAATTCTTTCGTTTGTGTAGATACAAATACCAAGAAGAAGCGAGCAAAGGTTGTGTTTTCTTATGAGCCTCAAATGGAAGATGAACTGAAGATTGACGTTGGTGACATGGTAGACATCATTAAGCAGGTAATTTGGTTCCGTCAACATTTTAGTTACCATATTGTTCTCATGTCTTTTTAAGACACTATATAAAGTCATACTACATGAAACCTTTTAGACTGTCAGACAAATCTTACAAAGTATCAATATGTCCTATACACATTTAGGCACTGTTCAGACACAACCTATGAAGTGATATAAAGTTTACATATAACAAGCAGATTGATGAAATGTCTGACAAGATTCTAAACTATCTATACAATGTTTCTTCTAGGTTGTTTTGATTATTATTCGAGAAACCGCATTAAGCTTGTTGGAAGGTTTTTGTTCTCGTGGATGGAGTAGAAAAACAATCGTGATGGATATATAAAGAATAAAAAAAAAATGTAAGGTATTTTATCACTAAATATCACCAGTTATTATTTGATTCTACCATATCTTTTCTTTTAAATAATAATTTGTTTTCACTTTTTTTGGAAATTGACGTTTGACATGTTTACAAGTTTTTGACTGTTGTTATAGGAGGAAGAAGGCTGGTGGGAAGGGACAGTGAACGGCAAGCAGGGCCTGTTCCCATCAAACTTTGTAGAAATGATAAAGGACGAGGATTCGATCAACATAACTGGTAATTGACAAATGTACACTGGAAATACATAAGTTAAAAATCATTTATATGGTAATGCATGTTTTCCAGTTTTCATATTAACAGATGAATAATATGGCTTTTGACAAACTTGTTTGGATCTATTAAATAATGAAGAGTTGTGTTGAATGAATTTAAGGAGATTGGGTATTTTCCTTCGCTGTGGTGTTTCAGATTTAAAATCTTGATTATAGACTCTTATAGTCAATGTTTGCTACTTTCATCAGGATTTGTGGTAGTTTTTAAATAATTAATATTATGTTTTTGAATTGTATTTGAAATATCGAACAGGTAATATAGACACATATTAACAAGTATAATTCTTTTTAAAAAATCTTAAACTTTCTCCAGCATTATCCTGACTGTATTTGGTTTTTCTTATCTATTTAGGCACTTCACATACCAATAAATAGGTGATCGTATAAATACATAATTGTATATGAAAATTAATTGTAAAAAATATGTTGATTAATTAAGAAATAATTATTAATTGTAAACTGTTTAACAAGTAAATCGAGTGCCAGGAACAACCAACACGAGGGAAATATAACGTGATACCTTTAATGCACAATGGTATGAATGTATTAATTGGTCTCTGTAAAAAAATGGCATTTATAAATAAAAACATGTACCACATAACACGAGGCAAAATAAGTGTGCTTCTGGAACACACACAATCAGTTTAATATACAACGTGTAAATGGTACAACCAACATCAGCCAAATATAGATATGAGCGTGTAAGAACCGACAGCAGGCTAATAAACATTCTTTGCCTGTAACACAAACATCTGTTTAAATATAAAAAAGTTGTTGTATTACACATTATCCTAAAATAAAACTGCGAAACTTGTCTAGGCTGTTAACACTGCAGATCGAAAATCTGATATTATACGACGCTTTCCAGGAGAGATAAATGACATCCGTCTTCTGCAATATTGGGTCTCTACGATGTGGTTAAACGGGATGCCATTTCTTGCTCAATGCGTAAGTTTACGGGCCAAAATAAACGTATATATGAAGTTACGTACACTTTTTATAATGCGTATGTACGTTTTTATAAACAGAAGTAATCGTAAAGGTAGCCTTTCATGCGCCAGAAGACGACTCATGTGTAGGAAGAAATGTTGAGACGTGCACTCAGCAGGCGATTTAGTGCATTCACCCGTATACAGTAACATGCTGTGTCTGCTGGGTATGTGGTAAGGACTGATGAAACGGATCGGTGAAGCACCAATAGTAGAATAACTTCATGAACCTGTTACTTCTCAAGCAACGTGTCTATGAACATTACATTTGCCGAAGCCACAATCTCACAAAATCAGCCTCACAATCCGAAACAATTGCGAGATTTTTGTAAGTGTTGTGTCGTCGTTGTGCCTGTAATATTGTATGAGAACCTTCTCCGGTTGATCCAGATGAAAGTTAAGTGAGTCTGTTAATAAAATTCATTAAACTTTTAAGAAACGAAGATAAAATAACCTGAACTTTAATTGTTGAGACTGCGGTCAACCTTTCAACCTGGATTCTTAAACAATTAAGAAACACTGTATACATCCAAGGGATGTTTATTATATCGATATAGCGATTTAAAATTGAAGTCAAAGTAGTTACAGTCATACGTCAAAGTTAAGTAAACTCAATGTAGTCGTTTATTTGTAAGATGTCGTCCACATTATCGTAATGAATACTATTGATCATATATGTTCGATAGCAATTCTGGCCTTTACAGTTTTTCAAATAAATCATTTCCTCAATACTTAATGAGATATTCTTAATAGATCGGTTGCTTTATAGTTACGGTATAAAAGGTCATAATGAATACAGTTTGTATTAACAAAACCATGTAACGACCTAAAATATCGTAATTAAACACCCTGTTTTTACAGCTTGATAAGTTCACCCCAGGAAACCCGATACCTTGTGAGCAGCGTAATACCATTCGAGCAGCATTGTGTATTTCTGCATGAGCTTACATAGGGTAAGTAAATTCGAAAAATTAATAGTTTTTTAAGTCCAATTTGAAACAACTGTGTATTAACATTGATAACAAAGGTATTGCCTACATGTAGAAAAAATCATGACAAATTTTCTTAAAAAATGAGCGAAATGTGGCTCCCTGAAGTAGAAGATCAGGCAAAATGGGTCATTTTCAGGCATTTAGGGGACAACAACTGCTTTAATTTGCAAGCCACTACAATAATTAAAGAATTTGTACAAACTTACACATGTTTGCCATAACCCCTCAGCAGGGTTTCTCCAGAAAACTATTTCCCTTGGAGAAATTTGCGTTTTTAATGACCATGTTGTAAAAACATGGATACCATCTGGAGAAGAATATGAAACCTTATGTGAGCAGCAACTTTATAATTCTTTTTTGCTACAAAAAACCTAATGTCCAGCCATTTTGTTGCAATTTCTTTGCCGTGTAGAGGCCTATAGTAAGTGTATGTGGGCACATATGCATACGAATGTACTTTAAATGCCCTATATATTATTAATAGTGCCTTTTCAACATGCTCCAGTTTTATTTCTTTTTACCAACACTATTTTGGAAAATATAAAGAAAGACTTGACTGCTTTGACACATAAATTAATTGGTTAGGTACATAGAATGATGTTTTAATAAGTGTATGTGGGGGTTGTATATATAATATTTAAATGTGGCGTGTTCTGAGCCTTTTGATACTAATTCGGCAAGCGTCATACTGAGAAAAACTCATTTGAAATGACGTCGCATAACTTGCGCTTAATTTTGTTTAGATTCCCTAATGTTTTCTGTGATTTTACTGTTAAGTGTATTTAAGTTATATAAAAATCGGCACAGACTGGCCATGGAAGGAATTGTCTTTCAAACAAATAGTTGATTTTGACCTTTTAATTTCAATGAGCTGACATGTTACTACCCTTTTAACGAATTTGGCCATGGCTAGTTTATAGACACAAACAAGACTTCAACACATGTTGATACCGATTTTAGCTTGATGCTATTAATATTATTTGGATTTAACTTGTCTGTGACACATACAACCCCCACATCCACTTATTAAAACATCATTCTATGTACATAACCAATTAATTTATGTGACAAAGCAGTCAAGTCTTTCTTTATATTTTCCAAAATAGTGTTGGTAANGGGGGGGGGGGGGGGGGGGAATATCAATTCAACAACATTGCTTGTTGATAATTTTTTGTCTGTCATGGTTGTGTGTCGTCCATCAGACGTCATCAACATTTACCTTATGAACAGAGATGCCACATGTATTGTCGATATATATTTTGACATAATATATTGTTAATATTGTTTGATTAAGTGGAAGTTAATGTTCAAAACTAAAAATTGGAGCATATGGCATGTATGTTCAAGTATAAATTGTTTAGTGGACTGTTACTAGAGTGTGTTTTTTCACCTAATGGTGAATGGTGGCGGGCCTGTCTAAAGAGGGAAAAAGCGTGTTTTTTTAGGAAAAAGGGAAAATTAAAAATTTACACTTTTTGTATGTTATGATATTTATTATACGAATACTGTTACACATGTATGTATGCAGGGGTGTTCCTGCTTTTTAAAAAAAGGCCGTAAAACGGACCCGATCCCAAAGCAAATGGACCCTATCCCAAACCGATAGCAAAAATAATCTAGAGTTTTGTTTTAAATTTCTTTCTACAGATGACGCCCCGAAGGAAATAACGGCTCGTGGCCCCGAGGCTGTCAAAGCGTACGAGTCTGCGTGTACCTCAGGCATGAAACCAGTCTGCCGGACCAGACTCATGCTTGTTGGACAGGACCATTCAGGAAAAACCAGTCTGAAGAATGCTTTACTTGGACAAAAGTGAGTCCCAGTCGTTTGCATGAGTGTTTCCAGGGCTCGAAATAAGACTCGCATGCTCGCAAAATGCAAGTTAATTTTGTCAAATGCCAGTACAATTTTTCAAAGCTCGCAAAGTTCTACCATTGCAAATTTGCCAAGGGTACAGGGCTTTCATTTGGTTTTGATGCTCAGAATTTTTGATTGACTTTGATTTTTTGAAGCAACGTTATAGACATGCATATACCGGTATTTCATTTTACTCATATAAATTTGGGGCAAATGAACTTCATTACCTATCAATATTTGCAAATGGTGTTAAAATGAGCCAATAGTATAATGCATGAAGTATCTTGTACTCCAATTTTACGTATGCAGCATGGTTATACAAACAAAGAGATTATATTTTCTAATTACATAATTATATGTCCATTTCTTGATGGACGTGTTGCAAAATAATAGAAATAGAATTGATTCTTTGTTGGTCAAATTATTGTTTTTCACAAAAATACATTAATTGAGTTCAGAGATAGGAAGAATAGTAATCAGATGCAAAATTGTCAAAACTTAAATGACGAACATCGGGATTGTCATTTATTCAAGTAAAGTTTGTTCATTTTTTGCTGTTAGTATGCAAACCACTTACATTTTAGGCCAGAAGAGGAGTTGTCCAGGACGACAGGTATTGATTTCTCCACATCCTGTATGTTTACTGTGGGGGCCAAAGAACCCTGGTCAGTAATTGGTGGAAATTATGCATCGCCCGCGATCGACATTAAGGGAGCAAGTGTGGCATGTATGTACATGTTGTATTGAATTATATGCACAAATTTACCAGTAGAATAACATAGATTGCTCTGCCATTCTGTTATTTTAAGGGTGTTTGTGACAATTTAATTTATTAATCTAAGTATTTTAAATGAATTAATTTCATAAAGTAACTGTTTACTATAATCTGCTGCCTAAATATTAACGCATAATGGGTTAACTTAATGCTTGACTCGACAAGTATTGATCCACTGCTTGATTCTAAGCTTTTCACCACCATTTTCATTTTCAGATAAAACTGAATTGTTTGATACAGAAATATTAAGTTGATAAAAGAATAAAGTACTTTCTTTACTTCAAAATACCTCAGATATTATTTTGGTGGTAAGATTTTTCTCTTTAGTCTTTGAAGGGATGCTTAAGCCAAATCATATGAGCCTCGCTCTGTGAAAAGGGGGTTTAATGCATCTGCGTATATTGTCGTCCCAGATTAGCCTGTGGAGTCACTTTTCCCTTTCATGGTATTTTTTGTTTCAATAAGTCTCCTTTTGAGGAAAAACCCAGTTTAGGCCGAAAGTGTCGTCTCTGATTAGCCTGTGTACTGAACAGGCTAATCTTGGACGACACTTTACGCACATGAGTAAAACCCCTTTTCACAGAGCGAGGCTCACATGTAATTTTGACCTCTATAATTATTAGGTTGTTGACTTGCTGGTCTTCTAAGGGTTTTCACCAAAGATACGCATTTGGTCTCATTAAATGTGAAATGTGCCGCATAAACCCCACAAATTAAAACAGAAAATACGTCAATCAGGCAATGAGAATTCATGATTGTCTAGTTAATCTTTTCTAGCGGTTACCAGTATTATTTTCAGCTACATTTTGTTCATTGTACAAGACTGGTGATTATCAGAAATGTTACTTCTTATTTATTTTGTTCCTTGCTCATCATCCCTGGTTTCAAATTCGCCAACGTTTTAAGTCTAAATTTTAAACTCAGACTTAAGAAAAGAATGGAAATATCGTTTTATCCATCATAAAAAAATCACATTCAATATGAAGAGAACTGCACAGAGATCACTTTTCATTTATTAAACATGATTTGATATCTCTAGAAAATTGATTTGATAATTGATTTTTAAATTGGGGAAATATAAGTCTGAGTCTATAATTTAGACTTGAAACATTTGTGAATACAACCCTGTTCTTGTTTCAATCAGCTGTATGAATGCAACTCTGCCCCAGGTGATGGTGAAGCCCTAGAAGAGGAATACAATCAGGCCATAGCTGCCAATATTGTACAGGAGTTGTACCAGAAGAAACGCAAAGTGTCCGCAACACAAAAAACACCCAAGCCTCCATCAAGAGAATCACAGAAACTGTCTAATAGTAGTGGTGCTAAAAAGGTATGAAACACCAACCATGAAATGACATGTTATAAATTATTTACTATTTACAAACATTGCGAATTGACAGTGGTAGAATAAAAACCTTTTTTAAATGAGTTGAGAATTTTTTATTTTTTTTTGCCCTTTCTGTTTGTCCTTTAGTCCGCTATAAGCCATTGTATCTGCTCAATATTTTGAGAACTACTCACAATAGCCCTTTGCATGCTGGGAAATTTGTCGTCTGCTAAAATGTTGTCTGCTAAATTTCTAAAATTAGCATTTTCTTCGATTTTTTTTTAAAGAATACTATCAGAATAGCAAACAGTTTGGATCCTGATGAGACGCCACGTTCTGTGGCGTCTCATCTGGATCCAAACTGTTTGCAAAGGCCTTCAAAATCCTGTTCCAGTGCTCAAAGGGATAGAGCTATTACATTTATTTATAGCTGTTGACATTGCCATGAGACAGTCCAGATTGTTGCCTGCTGAATTTTATATGCATTTTTAATCCAGAAATGGAGATGTTAGGTGTTATAAAATAAAAGTCTTGCTCTTAAAAAAAACGGTTAAATGCATGTGTGTAAAGTGTTGTCCCAGATTAGCCTGTGCAGTCCGCACAGGCTGATCCAGGAGGACGCTTTCCACCTTAACTGGATTTTTGTCAAGAAGAGTCTTCAAGTAAATGAAAAAAAACACAATAAAAACGGTAAATTTGTCTCTGTTTAGCCTGTGCAGACTGCACAGGCTAATCTGGGATGACACTTTACGCACATGCATTAAACCCCCTTTTCACAGAGCGAGGCTCATATCTTTTGATGCTTCATAAAAGCAACCCATGATAAATTTCAGCTCAGCAAACCTCTCTCCGCCTCCAGCCTTTCAAACCCAAAGTTTTCTGAAATCCCACTAGAGACATTCAAAGAGGTTCCGGAGAGGGTCGTCCAACTGGTGCAAAAATTGTTGGACGCCCCTCCACAGGAGCAGCTGAAATCTCAGGACTCTGTTACCCTGGAAACCAAGGTGCCCAACGCAACTAAAATGGTGCTAGATATATGGGACTTTGCTGGCAAGGAGGAGTATTACACCATCCAGCAGATGTTTTTATCGCGGCGGGCATTATATGTGTTTGTATTCAAGTTGAATCAAGATCTGGAGGAACCTGTCCCTGATAATAAGGTAAATAAGTTCAATTGGATCATTTTGAAGTAGTAAAAACCCAACATCTTGGAAGATTTTCTGTAAAATTGTCAGTTGTTTATTGAACACATTTAATATAACTGTAAATTCCTGCAATTGCATGCTAAAATAGAACCAGTGCAAAGAACAAATGCAAGAGCGGTATTAAGAGTTTCCAAAACACACTATGATATTGTGTTTAATACTTCAAAGAATTTGAATCATCACTTTTTGATTATCTTAATACTGCTCAGTAAAGCTTGTCTTATTTTTTTGGCTTGTCTGGATAAACTCTTGATACCATCCCCAACTATGTCTTCTATACATGATTAATTTAGGATTCTAACTGTGAGAGCCTGTCTACGTTGGAGTACCTGGATTTCTGGTTGCGGTCCATCTTGGCCCACACGTCTTCAGCAAGCTCCGGAAGCACATTCTCACCGCCCGTGTTCATAGTTGGAACACACAGGGACTGTCTGGGGGAGGATGACGTTAGCATAAATAAGGCTGTAAGTTATGTATACTCTGTAATATAATGGAGCCTCGCTCTGTGAAAAGGGGGTTAAATGCATGTGCGAAAAGTGTCGTCCCATATTAGTCTGTGAAGTCCGCACAGGCTAATCAGGGATGACACTTTCTGCCTAAACTGGGTTTTCGTTCAGAAGAGACTTTCCATCCCTGATTAGCCTGTGCAGTCTGTATTGGCTAAGTTTTGAGATTTTTGGGTGAGGTTCATGTAGCAAACATCTTATATTGTGAAGTCAATTTTAAGTGGTATTTTTTTCAGGATAGGGTTGTAGTAAGACGTTTTTATAATGTCACATTTATATGTCATTCCTTTGATTGTTTGACAAATGTTTTCGTGTATGGTGCCAATTATTTAATCGATCATGACTGTTGCATTATCTTTCTGTTCCAAGTTAAAAAATCAAAACTTAAAACCAGTACATCTAGCACAAATATTTATGAAAGCGCTGAAGCAGACGGCACTTCAGTTGTTTGTTATAAGGAACTGTAGTAACACTTTGGTGTAAAAGTTGATTATGAACTGAACGCAAATTAAACTATCTTTACACATTTGTATTTTGAAATAGTTTTAAACATGTTATGTTCTAATGAACTTATTCACCAAATGATGATATGTTTGCAAAATAAATTGTCATCACAAAACGGCACTTCTTCTTTCTGAATATAAGAAACGGTGCGATTGCATGCTTCTTTCACAACTTGACCTTGTGATTATGACAATATGTATAAAACTATTTTGCATAAAAGTATTTCTGCGCGTCGAAGCGCATAACTTGTTTTTGTTGTGATTATTTTGTTAGCTAAGGACATAAGACTCTTTAAAAATAAAATGTTTTTAACTTTTCATTCATCAACAAAACGTAAACATGTGAAAACTACCTACTTCACACGGAATTTGTTTCTGTGCTGGAATTTGGGCTGAGTGTGAAACAGTTGTTTCATATAAAGAAATTTTAATCAAATACAACACTTTACACTTAATTCCCAATTTGTGTTGTATTTGGTGAATCATAGTACTTTTTTGTTACACTGTACAGTCAAACTTTTGAAATAAAGTGACTCGTTTCAAATATTTGAAAAGGCTTCGATTTGCTCTTTCATTTTTGTAAAAACATTACACAAATGTTTAACCATTTTAAGTATTTTTAAAATAGCTCACATAGAGTTGTCAGTTGTTGCTCCAATTTTGATTGTATTTTGCAAAGAATATTTATAATTAATGAGAATAAATACAATAATAGAACTTAGTTTCTTTAAT
Source organism: Dreissena rostriformis (assembly GCA_007657795.1). Taxonomy (NCBI): domain Eukaryota; kingdom Metazoa; phylum Mollusca; class Bivalvia; order Myida; family Dreissenidae; genus Dreissena; species Dreissena rostriformis. The sequence goes on along the minus strand of VMBQ01004119.1, from coordinate 48,520 downwards.
ATAATTATGTGCATATCTTGCTCCGAAATGGGTACACATTTTACATGGTTGCGTGTAATATAGAGTAAATTACGGTACTCATTATTGAAATTATGAAATGCATTTAGGTGTTTTTTATTTCTGAAGGTTGAGGAGAAACTAGGTCAAGTTCAGGACTTTCTAGTTGGCAAACCATACATCCAGCTCCTCGTTACCCCATTCTACGCCGTGAATAATTTAACTGATGACTCTATGGTAAGTAGCACAATTTAACTTGTCATGAAAAAACATGAAGTTAGTAAAATATAAGCTCATATTAAAGAAAAATGGTTTTTTATTTGTGAGCGTTAGCTCACAAATAATGTAGAGGCAATTTTGCAAATCACATTGGCTTAGCTACGCTAGGAACCGTAACCCGTGACTGCCTGTGTGGATAACTGCAGTAAAATTATGCAGACCACGAATGCTAAAAGCGTCTGCTCTAACCACCGCATGTGCGTGTTTATAGTTCCCACTGTACAGTACATAGTGTGCATGTATTCAAAAGTATTTAACAGCTTGTAAGACAATGTTGGCCAGTTTAGTGTTTATCATTGGAATCTGTACATATTGGCTGCTTTTATGGAAAACTGGGCGTAATGCATGTCAAATAAGATTAGCCTGTGCACACTGATTAGCTGTATCAATGATTTAAAGGTAAAAAAACACATCTGGACCTGTGCTTTAAGACATGCTCTTTATAAATTTCAATGGGTTGTGGTCATTTCAAACTTGCGATATAAAAAGCTATAACATAATTTTGAAAACTGAATTGCGTCTTAGATTATACAACAGCGAACAAACTCAGTGCCTTCAGCGCTTTGATTATTTCTCGTTTTCCTCATGTGTTTAGCTCACCAGAGCACAAGGTGCTCATGGTGAGCTTTAGTGATCGCCTTTTTTTAGCTCACCTGATTGCTCAGGTGAGCTTTTAGGATCGGTCTTTGTCCGTCGTCCATCCGTCATCCACATTGGTTTCTAAACACTCTAGAGGCGACATTTCTTGTCCAATCTTCATTAAACTTGGTCAGAAGATTTGTCCCAATGATACCTTGATGGAGTTCGAAACTGGGTCATGCTGGTCAAAAACTAGGTAAAAAAAAAAAGAAACACCTTGTAAACACTGTAGAAGTCATATTTCATGCCCAATCTTCATGTAACTTTTTATGCCCCCGGTAGGGTGGCATATAGTGATCGCACTGTCCGTCTGTCCTTCTGTTTGTCTGTCCTTTTCGAAAAAAATGCTCATAACTTCTATGCCCCTTTAGATATAACCTTCATATTTGGTATGCATGTGTATATGGACAAGGCCTTTCCATACGCACACAAATTTTGACCATCTGTCCGCCTGTGTGTCTGTCCGAAAACTTTAACGTTGGTCATAACTTTTGCAATATTGAAGATAGCAACTTGATATTTGGCATGCATGTGTATCTCATAAAGCTGCACATTTTGAGTGGTGAAAGGTCAAGGTCATCCTTCAAGGTAAAAAAATAATGCATGTGCATCTCATGGAGCTGCACATTTTGAGTGGTGAAAGGTCAAGGTCATCCTTCAAGGTCAAAGGTCATTAATTTGTTCATTTTTTATTTTTTTTTCAAAGCGGCGCAGTAGGGGGCATTGTGTTTCTGACAAACACATCTCTTGTTTTAGCATGAAATAAAGGATGTGTAAATGATATTAGTTTATAATAAAAGTATTCTAAATTATTTGAAAAAGAAATTATTATAAATAAAGAAAATACTAAACATTTTAATGTTGTGCATTATAAATTTTGTTTCATGTAGGTTTACTGACCATTGTTGTATGACTGAAATAATGTCAAATATGGTAAATATTTAATGACAAAATATATATGATCATATCTGTCGTCTTCTTAGATAGCAAAAAGTATATATTGTCATCTTACAAGTGGTCTTCTCAGATTGCTGAGTTCCGCCTCAAGCTGGAAGCGATATCATGCAGGGAACCATACATTGGGGAGCAAACGCCAATCCGGTGGATACGATTTGAACAGGAAGTCAGCATTCTGAAAGCCAGCGGGGCAAACTACGCCACTTATGATCAGGTGTGTCCTTTTGATTAATGGTTTAAAAATGTAACCAGGAATTGCCTTACAATGTAAGCCAAGACTTACTTTTGGTCAAATTTTTTTGGTGACTTAAGGTGCCAACCTTGCTATCCCTAAAAATCAAGATCACCCTAGATATACATATTTTGATAGTGTATGTTGTAATAATTATCATATAACCAGTCGAGACAAATTCGCTGTGGCGTAGTGGATATGGTGTCCGCATTATGGACCTGGAGGTCAGGGGTTCAATCACCACTGTGAGAGCGTTTTTGAGATCTCCCCCATAGACACAAAGTACTGGTTCTAGTCCCAGGAAATGGGCTCGAGAGCATTTCAAAGAAACCTTAGGCTTTCGATGCAATCGAGCTAAAATAAAAATGTTTAAACTAAATAACATTATCATCATAATTAAAGCTTTCTGAGATTGCGGGCCACCTCGGCATAGTAGAGTCCACGGAAGTGTCGACGATGCTCAAGTTTTACCACGATCTCGGCGTTCTGATCTATCATGGGAGCGGGAAGTCCGCAACGGACAACCTGCTAAGGAACACAGTGATCTTAAACCCCAAATGGCTCCTGGAGATGATCAGTCACGTGCTGTCCGTGGAATGGAAACCCCAGGATAAGGTACTTGTCAGTACTTTTTCGTTTAAAGGAAGTCCCTTCTAACTGAAAATCAAGTTAAGGCGGAAAGTGTCGTCCCTGATTAGCCTTATCAGGGAGGACACTATGGGCCTTTATTGTTTTTTGTTTTAAGACTCCTTCACAAAATCAAGTTTAGGCGGAAAGTGTCCCTGATAAGCCTGTGAGGACTGCACAGGCTAATCTGGGACAACATTTTATGCACATGCACTCTGGTTGCATTGTAATAGATCTAAATGAAAATGGATGATGGTGATTTTCTATCTTTCTTACATATTTGATGGAATGTCTTCTCAAAGCTGTTTCAATGGTTTTGACAGAAATAATAGTGTTAGAGGTATAATTGTATAAGAACAGTATGCAATGAGATTCATTGTCTTTAAAGTCTCTTACAAATCATACAATAATCTCAACGTTGAGGCGGTCAGAAGAAGATCTGGATTGACAATGTGAAAGAGTGGACGTCCCTCCCCATGGATGAGCTACTCCCAGCAGCCACAACAGCCAAATCTCTGTGTCGCCATCCCTTGTTTACCCCCAACGGCCAGACCAGTCAAGGGAATGATGATTGTGACAATAATCTATATCATGTTTTGTTCCCAAAAAGAATCTGTGAATAAAAAATAACACGCTTTTGTTGTGCCACAAAACAATTTACAGGCCTTTTCCTGGCATATCTATGGGTGGGTTAAACGGTACCATTCCCAAAGCAAAATAATAAAAAAAATCCCATATTTATTTTTTACAAAGTGTCTAATGATTATTATATCTCAATTTATTTCAATTACATCTAACAAAGAATATAACTATAATTTATATGATTTTGTTCTTCTAATTTGAATTATTATAAAGAGTTGTATTAAATTATTTTTTTCCAAAATCAGTGGATTTTTCACGCAAAAATTTCCCAATCCCGAAATTGCATTTTTCCCTAAATGGCCAGGAAACAGCCTTATTTAACATTTACCAGAGTATTTCCATGAAGCAGCGCTATAGATAACAAGCGTATTTGCGTTAATACGCAATTAAAATAACCAAAAACGTAATTAAATTCAAAATAAAGCATACAAAAACGCAAATACAAATTTTATAACGTAATTCCCGTAAAAAAACCTTGCGTCACGAAACGCAATTCTTACGAACACCGGACATATTTTTTAGACTGGTTATTTTCCGTACAAAAATGTACCAGATAGTTTATATCCCGTCCTATGATGAAAAGAAGGCAGTCTTTCAGCGGTTATCAATCTTTGGGGTAGTATTGTTATTATTTGTAGACCCATCCGATTTCTACTTTCATTTTCTGAAATAATCAAAATGGCCACTCGTGGACGTAAAACTGGAGCCGTTACACAAACAAACACTTGAGACAGGTATTTACCCCAGAATATTGGGGAAACCGAAAACTTCTGTGCTACTTTGCTGAAAGATCTGTTGCAAGATGTGATCAGTTCTTTTGAGAATGTAGTTCGCCCGTTATAATCGGAGATTTTGCTACAAATGTTGATTTATTTTTCACATAAAAATGTTATCAGGCAGATCTTGTTGTGTACAATTTAAGGACCAGACTTTGATCAGAAATTAAGTAATTGTTTTTTGTTATGTACAGGTACGTTTTTAAATTCCATTTGTATAAATAATATAGTAACCTTAGAAAATTTTATGATATTATATATGGCATTACCTAAATTACCCAATTGAGTTAAAAACCGGGGGTGAAAAACCCAATAAAGCTCAAAAGTAGCGCGTGAAAATTTTTGCTTAAACTCTATTGAATTTACAAAAACCCTATTGTTGTCAAAAACAGGGGGTGATTACCCAATATACCCCAAAAGTTATCTATAGCGCTGACATGAAGTATCGATTCTGTCATTGCTTTACAACAGTGGAACCTGATCCGTGACAAGTGGACGCGGCTGCAAGAATTTGGTATCCTGGAGGAGACCCTGTTAGACACGCTGTGGCAGGAGGCTAGGGAGCAGAAACCATTGCTGCTTGGACTCCTCGAGAAGTTTGATCTGGTCTGTCAACGTCTTCCAAGTGTGGCCGAGGTGAGTGGTGTGTGGCCAAGGTGAGTGGTGTGTAGCCCAGGTGAGTGGTGTGTAGCCGAGGTGAGTGGTGTGTTTCCGAGGTTACGGGTGTGTAGCGGAGGTGAGTGGTGTGAAGCCGAGGTCAGTGGTGTGTAGCAAAGGTGAGTGGTGTGTAGCCGAGGTGAGTGGTGCGTAGCAGTGGTGAGTGGTGTGTTGCAGTGGTGAGTGGTGTGCAGCCGAGATGAATGGTGTCTAGCCGAGGTGAGTGGTGTGTAGCAGAGGTGAGTGGTGTGTAGCTGGGGTGAGTGGTGTGTAGCAGAGGTGAGTGGTGTGCAGCCGAGATGAGTGGTGTGTACCCAAGATGAGTGTTGTGTAGCCGAGGGGAGTGGTGTGTAGCAGAGGTGAGTGGGGTGTAGCAGAGGTGAGTGGTGTGTAGCCGAGGTGAGTGGTGTTTAGCAGAGGTGAGTGGTGTGCAGCCGAGATGAGTGGTGTGTAGCCAAGATGAGTTGTGTGTAGCGAAGGTGAGTGGTGTGTAGCAGAGTGAGTGGTGTGTAGCCGAGGTGAGTGGTGTGTAGCAGAGGTGAGAAGTGTGTAGCCGAGGTGGGTGGTGTGTAGCCGGGGTGAGTGGTGTGTAGCAGAGGTGAGTGGTGTGCAGCCGAGATGAGTGGTGTGCAGCCGAGGTGAATGTTGTGTAGCGGAGGTGAGTGCTGTGTAGTCGAGGTGAGTGGTGTGAAGCCGATGTGAATGTTGTGTAGCGGAGGTGAGTGCTGTGTAGCCGAGGTGAGTGGTATGTAGCCGAGGTGAGTGGTGTGTAGCCAAGTTGAGTGATGTGTAGTCGAGTTAAGTGGTGTGTAGCCGATATGAGTGGTGTCTAGCCGAGGTAGTGGTGTGTAGCCAAGGTGAGTGGTGCGCTTTGGACAAGTGAGGGTAAGTTTAAGCCTATGAGCTTCGTGCTGAGAAAACTGGGCTTAATGCATGTGCATAAAGTGTTGTCAAAGATTAGCCTGTGCTGTCCGAAAAATATTCACATTATTGTTCTATTTTGAAACTGTGTTATTTTAAGCTGATGAACTTTTTAAGAAAGTAAATACTTGCTGTTTCATTAACCGTGACATGACTACCTGCAAACAAAAGTAACTTTCTGATTTCAGTCCCAGGGCTTGATTCTTGGTCACAATCGCTCATTCTACGTACCCGCTCGCCTCACCAAGTGCAGTGAAACCAACATGTACTGCATGTTAGAAAATGATGTCACCTTCTATGTGAACTTCAACGGATTCTTGCCTAGTAAGCACAGGATATAATCATATATTAAAGTGTTGAAAAATACCACAAATTTATATTATAAATATTTTGTGTGCCCCAATTAGGTGCATGCATACAATATTGTTGCTGTAATTTTTTAGCTCAGCTGTTTTCAAAGAAAACCCGAGGTATTGTCATAGCCAGCTTGTCGTCACGCTTCCGCCGTCCGCGTGGTCTCAAAACTTTAACATTTTGCCATAACTTTTGCAAAATTTAAGATAGCAACTTGATATTTGGCATGCATGTGTATCTCATGGAGCTGCACATTTTGAGAGGTGAAAGGTCAAGGTCATCCTTCAAGGTCAAAGGTCAAGGTCAAAGTTTTTTTGTTTTTTTTTTTCAAAACTGCCCCCACAGCCGAGCGTTGGCACCCGCTCTGCGGTGCTCTTGTTGAATTATGTATTTACATTTTAACGATATAAAAAAAGTATGAACAAAATGCAATATAAAACTATTCATAAGTTTTTGTGTCAAATAATGATGCTGATTTAGAAGGTAAAGTTGAATCACAGATGTAAAAAAGCCTTAACAAAACCTCATTTAAAATATATACAAACAATTAAAAAAATAATATTTTTTTTTAAACATAATAAAAAGTAATTGATTTAACACTCTTTACAAAGTAATGCCCTCGAAAGCAGTATGTTTTGATGATCCTGTGACCTTTCAGGAGGACTTTTCCAGCGGATTATCACCCGAACAACCAAGTGGTCCCAGGACGTTGGCGGTCAGAATCCCTACTTCATATGCAAGAATGTAGCTCGCTTTTTTCTCGACATGGAGCACGACTTTGTCCTTGAAATGTCCAGCAGGAAGTTCAATAGGATAAAGGTGCAGCATTTCATGTTTGCTTTTTACTTTTTTCTTTTACCAATCACTGTACACTTTGGACTTATTTGCCTGATATAAAAACTCTGAATGAATATAAAACAATCAATTTTCCATAACTGCTCTAAAAAAACTGTCAAAATTGTTTGACCACCCTGCTCAAATGCAGGCACATTTTACAAGACCAGATATTTTCCAAGTTTTTTTGTGTTTTTTTTTCATCAAGAGTGTAACGTGTATATGGAGTTATAGAGGTGAATATGCTGTTTATAATATTGAAGCCCAATGTAAACCTTCATTTGACAAAAAGATTGATATCAGATTCACGTTAAGTGTTATCTAGGATAGTGTTTAATTCATGTATGTTAAAAAAATAATCTGGGTAAGGCTAAATGACAGCCTACAGTTTCTGCTACTTATATCTCATATAAGCCTCACTCTGGGAAAACTGGTCTTAATGCATGTGCGTAAAGTGTCGTCTGCACATGCTAATCAGGGATGACACTTTCGGTTTTCATGCTATTTTTCATTTTATTGAAGACTTCTCAGCGAAAATCCAGTTTAGGCGTAAAGTGTCGTCCCTGATTAGCCTGTGCTGACCGCACATGCTGATCTGGGTCGACGCTTTACTCACATGCCTTAAAACCTGTTTTCCCGGAGGGAGGCTCATATACAGCTGTTTCTATTGGCAGGTTGTCCTACTGCGTGTCTCTGAGCCGGAGTCTGACTCTGACACGAGGCAGGTGTCCAAGGCCTCCTCTCCACCAAGCCCTCATGCATGTGCCAAGGTGAGCACCTGACAATTTGCCAGCCGGCATTGAACATCACGCCTTCTTACCCATTTTCCCACTTGTAATTTTGACTCGACTTATTAAGTGCACATACACAAAATGGCAAATTTTCTTACCATTTTTTTACGAGCGGGTAGACGTATGACTGAGATTTTATGTTATTCTTAGGCTAAAGTTAATAAAACCCATCTGATACTATACGCATGTTTTTAAAACACCATGTCAAGACAGTCAATTAAGTCCACACTTTTTATGTCCCCCAGTCTATACTGGGGGACATATTGTTTTTGCCCTGTTTGTTGGTTTGCTGTTGGTTTGTTTGTTGGTTTGCCCTGTTTGTTGGTTTGTTTGTTGGTTTGTTTGTTGGTTTGCACAAACTTTTACATTTGCCATAATTTTTGCAATATTGAAGATAGCAACGTGATATTTGGCATGCATGTGTATCTCATTCAGTTGCACATTTTAAGTGGTAAAAGGTCAAGGTCAAGGTCATCCTTCAAGGTCAAAGGTCAAATATATGGATCAAATTCGCTCAAAAGGGGACATAGTGTTTCACAAACACATCACTTGTTTAATCATATTATAATCATATACCTGTATACGGGTATTGTAAATCAAAACTTGTAAAGTTGACGATAACATTTGGAATTCAGTCAGTATGGATTGCTATGAATAACTAGTTGAGACAGATGATTATGCAGTAATGAAAGTTTGAAACCGGTTTGAATTCTGTTATTCTGATTAAAAATGGCTTCTGTTGAATATTGTTATGCAGGTACTTTAAAGACACTAAGTACTGGCTTTTCCAAGCTAACTGACTCTAGAGTGTGACACTGTCTCTATAACCCAAAGGCTTTCGATTCAATGAAGCGTAAACATCACTTAGTAAAAAATTAATGTATTTCACTGAATAGAGGCCAATTAAGATGACTTGCCATTTTTCCAACTAGGTTCGTAATTTTCTGGAGAGCTGTTTGTCAGACATTCGTGAGATGTGGATGCGGCGTCTCTCATACAGCGTGGTGGCGCGCTGCCCGTGTGAGTGCGTGTGTGAGACCCACAAGAAGGAAGGCTGCGTGGATGAGGGCTGCCTGCACTTCCTCAACTTGGACGAATGCCTTGCTAATAAGGTGAGAGGGAGCTTCAGGGCTGGGGTGGGGTGGTGTGGATACACCATGGAAAAAGCAAAAAAAATGGACATTTCATGTAAGGTATACACAGGGAATTTCTAAAACTTTGAAATAGACATGGAAGATGACCAAAAGATAAAAATATTTTGGTTTGGAACTGGATCTTGTATATTTTGTAGAAACAGAAGGGACATCTTCTGTGCTGTGCATGAATTGCATGTTAACAAAATGCTTCTTTAATACCAATGAATATTACATTGCAAAAGAAGAGTTATGCTTTCATTTATTCAAGGAACATTAAGTGTACATGTTTTACATCTTTTTTTGTTGTAGAGTTACTACAAATATAACTTTTTTTCACTGGCACTCCTTTAATTTATGTTTTCAAAGAAAACCCGAGGTATTGTCATAGCCAGCTCGTCCGCCGTACGCAGCGTCCGAAAACTTTAACGTAGGCCTTAACTTTTGCAATATTGAAGATAGCAACTTGATATTTGGCATGCATGTGTATCTCATGGAGCTGCACATTTTGAGTGGTGAAAGGTCAAGGTCAAGGTTATTCTTCAAGGTCAAAGGTCAAATTTATGGGTCAAAATCGCTCAAAAGTGGACATAGTGGTTCACAAACACATCTTGTTTTATTTTAAATCTGTTTCTGATTCATTTGGCTTCGCTTGGGGGATTTGGAAAGCCTGAGGCATTTAAATGGATAGAATTTTTCTTTTTAATGTGAAAGCAGAACTTTGTATCTTTGGAAGAGGTATTTGAATGCTGCTCTTATAGGGAACATAAAATCATTTTCCTCAATAAAAATATTGATAAATCTTCAGGTCATTTTCTGACTGACTATAGAAATATCTTGCCAGGCACTGTACTTATTACTTAAAAAAAAAAATCACCATTTTCTCAACGTTTTGAATCATATCTCCAAAATGGTTGTTTCGATGTTCAATGCCTTTTAGTTTCCATCCATTACAAACAGTGAATTTAAAAGGCACCTCTAGTTAACCCTTTGCATGCTGGGAAATTTGTTGTCTGCTAAAATGTTGTCTGCTAAATTTTTACAATTAGCATTTTCTTCGATTTTTTTTCAAAGAATACTATCAGAATAGCAAACAGTTTGGATCCTGATGAGACGCCACGTTCTGGATCCAAACTGTTTGCAAAGGCCTTCAAAATCTGGTTCCAGCGCTCAAAGGGTTAAATTCCAATTATTGTTGCATTAACAGGCTGTGATATGTTGTGTGACACCAAAGTACACGACTTCCCAGCTGTGCATGAAGGAACTCAGTCTTGCCGACTTGCTACGGAAACCCATCATCCCGGTGATGATGGAGCACACAATATGGCCGCCCCCAGGGGGAATGTCCCTTATACTGAGTCAGCTTGTGTACATCAACATGAAAGGTATGATGGAATCATAGATTGATTTTTTATTCCCCGCCAAAGGTGGAGGGATATAGAATTGTTTTTGTCCGTCCGTAATTCCGTGTGTCCGTCCATCTGTCTGTCACAAAATTTTGAAATTGGCAGGGGAAATCAATTCAACCAATTTGCTTTTTAAATGTAGATCCATTGTATAATATAAGTACTTACATTGTTAATTTTACATTATTATAATAATGAGAAAACAACAGCCTTATTGACTTTTCAATTCTAAAACTATCAGAATGAATTAACCCTTTGCATGCTGGGAAATTTGTCGTCTGCTAAAATGTTGTCTGCTGAATTTCTTAAATTAGCATTTTCTTTGATTTTTATTGAAAGAATACTATCAGAATAGCAAACAGTTTGGATCCTGATGAGACACCACGTTCTGTGGCGTCTCATCTGGATCCAAACTGTTTGCAAAGGCCTTTAAAATTCGGTTCCCGCACTGAAAGAGTTAAATATTTGACAGATACGATCATTTAATTATGAAATTAAACAACAGCAGCTACACACTGATATATTTGCTATAAGTGTACTTGTTACAATGTATGTTGACTTTGATTTAAATATAGTACGTGGTATTGTATAAGCTCAAAACATCTATGTTAGCTGTGGCTAAAACACGCTACATTATGCTTTGAATTTTTCCATCTTAGCATGTTTTTCTGCTCACTTTTCACACGGAGCACATGCAAAAAGGGAACAAATGTCTTCATGATCAGTGTATATATTGTCCCACTTGTGATATCTTCAGTTCCTTCCCATGGAAAAAAAGACTTGACTTGTCTATATATAGCCATTGACAATTGATACAATCAATTTGAAATAAATGGTTTTAAACGAAAATGAAACTAATGCTATGCTATCAAGTTAAGTAAGGAATTAATGAATTTAACTCTTTCCCACTCAGAAGCAAAGTGACCATGGCTAAATGCAAACAGCATAAAACCAGAACAGCCTGCGAGTAACTCTAGTAACTCGCAGTCTGTTCAGGTTTTATGCTGTTTGCTGCTCATCAATTGAAGCCTTTGAAGCTTGAATCTAGCAAGAAAGGTCTTCATTTAATGTGATTTTCTAAGGGACTACAAACATGTAAAAGTGAGTGGTAAAGAGTAAAGAACGTATGTTTTGACTGTTCACGTCAGGTGTTGGGGGCCATGGTGGTACAGGTATACACGCGGACAGACACGACAAGTACCGCGAGATCCTACAGCGGCTGTCCCTTCACGCCGCGCCGGACACGCGCCATCTCGAAGCTGCCGAGACCGACACCGAGAGCAAGAAGAGTCATCTCATCGAGCATGAGATGCTCTCGAACTTCACGGAATACACAGACAGAAACAGCATGGGTGGCTCGCTTATATCCATGCCCTTCTCTGACATTCACAGGATGCCTGTGCGCAGCAACTTTCAGGCTCAGCAACCAATTGTGCTCAGACAGGCGGAGTTGGGCGCTGCGCCGAACACGCGCTCTGTGGAGCAAGTGAATGTTCAGCAGTGCAGGATATGCGCGATACTTTGATCTGAAATGGGTTGCTTTTAGAAGTTTTTTTTTATATTTTTTGATGATTATTTTTTGCATTCCTATTCAGTGATATAAACAAAATTAAGACCTGAATAAAAATCTATAATTTATCTTGTGCTTGGGGGATTCTTTTTATTAGTTTATTAAGCACAATGATATCTTTAGAAAAACTGATGAATTTCATGTTATTAAGCATGTTTTGTTAAGAGTATTTTTTTATTGTTTTCTAATTTAAACAAATGGATACACTTTGTACACTTATTCATATATTTTGAAAACAGATGAGGCCTTGATGAATAAAACATTAAAATAAAACTTAAGAAGAAGTGGTAGCAGAAAATCAGCAATATAAGACTCTTGATTATGTACAATTATGTAACCTGTAAATGTGGACTTTACGCTAGTAGTTTGAAAATGCATATTTAAGATGACATAAAATGTCATGTATTATAGCATTTTTGATGATAACCTTAAATTGTATTGTATTTTGTTTGATTTCCCTTGGAACATTATGATTCTGTTTGCTACTCACTTTGTTTCTGTGTTGCATTCATTGTTCATATACATGAGTAAGACAGATCTGTATATATTGACTGGGCATTATATAATCTGACTAACCAACAAGCTCAATGAATGGTTTCTTGCCATACCAGCCTGCATGTTAGCTATGGTTATGTGAACCGTATTTATCACAATTATGATTTAAACAAGCTAGGAAATAATCATGTTGCATTTGTTGTCAGAAACTTTTGTAAATATAATGTTGTGTAAATGTATTTATTTATTTAAATATGAGTTGTTATTTATATGTTTATTCTGTTAAGTTGGGGTTTCATATAAGATCTTATTTAACCTGTTGTTTTGAGCGACTCAGGACAAACGGCATCTGGACAATCGTCTCCCTGCGTTTTTTTTTTGCATTTCGACAATCGTCACCTCGTAAATATTTCAACCTGGACAATCGGCACCCGCATAAATTGTTCACCTGGACGATCAGAACCTAAAGTAAAAGCTGCAAAAAAAATCTTTGAAAGGAGGCAATTGATAAAGCCCTTCAAGACTTTGTTGGACTGTTTTAGACTGATAAGTCTAATCCGCTAATTGGTTTGAAAAAAAGATCGTTAATTGTCAAAGTATGCTGTCCTACAAAGACTTGTTGATTATACATGTAGTTGTTGTAACACAACCTTCGCACACCCTTATGTGTCGTGATCAATTCAATTTCTTATTATGAAATGATTCCATTTTTGTTCTTCAATTTGCATTTTTTTACATTCGCAGATTGTTGTTTTTGGGAAAAAATCATAAGATAGGAATGCTTAAATTATCAAAAAGACTTTGTATGAAAATCGAAAATGTATGTATGTTGGCGATTGTCCGATATGAACGAGCTGATTGTCCGGGGCTTCGAATTATCGAATGGCAGTTGAAAAATGGCCAAAAAAAGGGAGAAAATGAGTCGGGGAGCGGATTTCTGGGGTGACAAATTGGGTGCCGATTGGCCAGGTAGACAATTTAAGCGGATGCCGATTGTCTAGGTCAAACAATTTACGAGGTGCTGATTGTCCGGGAATGAAAAAAAAACGCAGGGAGCCAACTGTCGGGGTGCTGTTTGTCTGGATACTGTTTTAACCCAGTTTCGTTGAACACATAAATTGTATCAATCAACAGCATTATGTTGTCGATGTTTGTTTTTGTTCTCAAATTAAATATATTTTGTATTTTGAATGAATGTTTCCATAATAATTTACTGATCTGTTAAACATTGGCAGTACATATGTACATAATCATTATATAAGCCTGTAAATATCTTTTTTCAACTTCACATAAGAAGAAAGCTCTAATACTGCAGTCTACATATTTTCATAGTGGTTTCATGTTTACAAGTAAGAGATTATACGACTCTCTTAAAAAGTACACAAACATGTTTTTATTTTGTAAATAGATAGTTTGCCAGAAGCATGTTTGTTAATTAAAAACAGAAATCAAAATGATTTATTTATTTTTTATTTTTTTTACATTAATATATATCAACATGTAGTATTAAATTTTGTTATAATTTTTGTGTCATATTTTAAAATATTGGGACTTGACATGCAAAGGAAGTATATCTTCCATTAGGATAAATAAGACTGTTCTCATTGTAAAAAAGTCCATTTTTAAACACTGTACAATCAGTTCCATTTTAAGCAAAAATTGTGTTGAGTGTCATAATACTGCCCATGTTTTCTGCAAAAAAAGGAAGTTTACATTGGTATTATTTGCTCTTAGAACAAATTTAAATTTGTGTTTCTTCATGTTGGCATTAGTTGAATGGCCAGTCAAGTGTTCCTAAGAAAATATTTTGTGTGTAAAAGAACTTAATAATGCCTTACTGATTAATTGCTATTTTTATATCTCACTTTGTTTTCCCATTGAAATTTCACGTGTACTCATCTCTGTGTTATTTTAATATGTCATGATGTTGGAAAATAATGCATTGGGCTATAATTGTAATGGTTTACATTGACTTTAAATTAGTAACACAAGGATTCTAATTCGGAATTTAAATCTAATAATAAGACGTTGTTTATTTAAATGTATACACCAAATCAATATTGATAAGCGCTTGATTTCTCAAAACTTTAGGCTATTATAACTATTTTTGTCTACTTTCGGTTTAAGATCTTACATTTCATTGTCATATGTTAATATAAATCAGATATAACTGTTTGTTTAGATCTTTTATTACCTGTCTCTATAACTGAACCGCATCGTGTGAAAACGGGTCTTAGTCCAATGCGGTCGGCTGAACTCCAGACCAGCCTGTGCAATTGTGCAGTTTTTTGTGTCCGCCACAAAGTTACTCAAGGCTTTGTGTTCTCATAAGCGGATGTACAAGCTGGTCTGGAGTTATTCTGGCTGTGTATGGCATAAGACCCATTTGTGAATGATGCAGCTCTTATGTGAATCTCTTTTATTAGTATTTTCTACTTTTTATACTATTATAGTTTATCTTTGTTAAGTTTTAGTTAATGTTTTCTTGCTGTATATGTTCGCATTGAAATGCAAATTTTGCTTGTGAGTACAATAAAGAGCAGAGTTTTTGTGATTTCTGTTGTTCTGTTTGTTTTGCACCAGAAATATTGATTTACAATAAATAAACCCGAACTGCCCAACAGTAATGAAAACTATTCTATACAAGTTAATAAGGGAGACAACTACACTTTGACTAACTTGTGCACATATTTCTAGTTATTTCCACTTGGGAATTATTAACAATTGAAAATTAATTATAATGACCTGTTGAAAATTATTTTACACGCATCTACAGACCAACAAAGAAACTAAAAGTTATACAGTTGGATGTTCACAGTTGCTTAAATGTAGATAAGTTTGATACTGATCAGTGCTGTATATCAGTTAGATTCAAAGTAATTGTGTATGATTATTAAATTATACACCAATATCTTGCATTGTTTTGAAATGCAAAATCTAGATGCCAAATATTTATTTCAATATTATCATGAAGACAGTAGCACACTCTCTTAAAGTGGCACACTTTTAATTTCAAATCATAAATTTGTGTAAATCCATCGGAATTTTATATACACACCAGAAGCACTTCCTAATGATAACCTAGTTTGCCAATGTGATTGTTGAATCTAAGCAAAGATCTATAGATCTTTGATCTAAGATTGCCCTACAAATAGTTGAGAGCACATGCCTGGCTTCTTCATGCAACTGTGGAACAGTGTTATTCCCATTTATCTACTGATACATTTTTTAGCGTTTTTATCAGGATAGATCTATAGTGTTTTCTATATATTTTATTTTAAATTCAACCAAAAACAACAACACTATTATAACGGTAAATTAATAAGCAATTAAGTTACCAACTGCACAACAAGTTTAGTGCATGCACAGCAACTCCGCGATACACGCGCTTTTCGTAATTTGAATTTCGCGCGCATGCTACAACTTTGTGAAAGAGACTATAAATCAATATACAGCGCCACCTGAACATTGGGAATATACATCGAGTTGTCGGCTGCCGCGAAATTTGGTCTATCGGTCGAGTTTCTGGTCTCGTCTGTTTCGCGGAAGAGTTACATGTTTGTGGATTAAAGCGTGTTTAAAAGACATTCTGCAAATGGAAAATGGGATTTAAATATAAATATTGCCTGTTCGTGTCCTTAATTGGAATTTTACCTGAGTTAATTAAAGGTGAGTAGATGTCACATAAAACATTCTCCGCGATTAGATCAGACGACAAACATTCTGCATCACTAAACGTTTTATGCAAACCGTAGGCGACAGAACGTGTAAATTATACTGCCTATTTTGCATTTTAATTAATATGAAAGGTTATATTGTGTTACGAGTCGATTTTTTTATCTTATATTTATATAAGCAATAAGCGCTTAAATTGTTTTACATTGAAAACTAAGCATTACAAACTGGGATCAGCTGTGACAGTTTTAATATTTACTTACGCGTCTGACATTTTAATATGGTACTTAGGATCATAAATCAATGCAGCCTTTCATTTTAAGCCATATGTATTTTAAAGTTGTATATTGTCCATATATGCCATTTGTAGTCCTTAATATGCCATTTGTAGTTGTTATGCCATTTGACGGTAGTTAAAGCTGTTTTTATTGACAGGGAATAGTTACACTCTGAGTAGAACTAGAATGATAAACTACCAGTGACTAGTGTAAAGTTTAATTACATTTTTCCTGCATTATTATAGGCTGAAATTTTATATGCATATAATATAATATTGTCTTCGTGACATTTATTTAGACTTATATTTCAAAGCAATAAGTTCTGTATTTAAATATTACAAAAAAGTCTTGTATTCAACATGCGCATCACCTCATCTAATGTCTTTAAAATCCTTTACTGATGCTACCCTCGCAGAAAGAAATGCATTGATGTTTTCTATAATACCTTCAAATCCTATTACTGTTATAATAATTACATGGCAACAGTTTTACTTTGAATTTGTGAAAGTTCTTGTACCTTACAGTTATATATTTGACTTTCTGTTCAGCTCTTTTTTGTTTGACTGCTTTCAGAATGTAAAAAATGCTGTTTCATTATTTTCATTTTCATCTGTAATGGGATGTATTCAGTATATCTATCAAGAGTTATATTCATTATATGATGACAGTGTTTTTTTTTCAGTTTTGGGGGGAAAGGGGTCCTGAGGGGGGGGG
>VMBQ01004119.1:0-22870 GCA_007657795.1 Dreissena rostriformis | reverse complement strand
ATATATATAAATATATATATATATATGTGTCATCGGCTACAGAAATCAGTACAAATGAGGAAAAATTACATTTTTGTTTTTTTGTCATTTTTTATAAGATGAATGCAAGCATAAGTCAAATCCAAAGTTTTAGGTTTCTATCTATAATAGTTTATGAGATATTGAGTTTTGAACACATGCACCCTTATAGGATCTTATAGCTAAATAATGGTTTTCTATATCAAACGAAAGTGACAACAAACTCTTTTGTAAATACAGAATACATGTATTTGCCTTGCAGTATTCACAAAAAGATGTTATAATTTAGTTAAACTGACCATGTTTTTCATATTTTAAGTGCAAACAAAAGCAATCAATTCAATACCGTGGTTGCTATGGTAACGAATGTACACAAAATACATTATTTTAATAAAATTGTCTAAATATCAAGAAAAATAACAAAATATGTAAAAAAATTTGTCAAACACATCGATAAAACTGTTTATACTCAATGATCTTTATTTTGACATATATTTATATTTATTTAATACATAGTAACAAAAAGAATCTAAGAAAACATGTTGAGTCATTGTGCAACAACTCATTTTTTATAGAAAAGATCAACATATTTCACTGTTTATTGATTTTCATCCTCTAAAGACTTTGTACAATGTAACATACATGTCATTTAATATAAAAGTGTAATACATAGATGTTGGTATAACCTTTAATGTGCAGACATTTTACAGATGATAACTATGGTTACCATGGCAACCATAACATAAGATATCGATTTAACTGTTTTGAACAGCAAAAACACGCATTTTTTTTAAGTAAATTCTTTGTCATACTTATGAAACATGGAAGAGGACAAGATAATTTGAAAAAAAATACTATTTGTTTACAAAGGCCCTTTTATCTGAAGTATAAACGGTTCCGTCGCATGCATTCCCAAACCAAAAATGTAAAAAAAATCCCAATTTCCCCAAATTTTTTTTTTTTTATAAAGAAGTGTCTTATGACACAAGATTTTTTTTATTTTTTTTGAAAGAAGTGTCTTATGACAAAAAAAAATAAATATATATATATATATATTTTTATTTTTTTTAGAAAGAAGTGTCTTATGACTTATGATTATTAGACTCTCTCAATTTTATTTTTTAAACAACCTACAAAATATATAACCATAATTTATATGATTTTTATCCAAAATGGCTGTAAAAACCCCTGTCCAAATAATGTTTTTGTCGATGAAAATTCTCAGACAAAGTATGGGTCTGTCAATCATACTTACTAAAGCAACTTTAAATCTAATTGCTGTAAACAAAACTCGAGAAAGTTTTTAACACAATATCACTTGTATGAGCACCTTGAGAGCTGTCAACCTAGTTTTTTTCTTTCTTTTTCTTAACGTTTTAAATTGTTAGGACGTGCGACAATTCCCGGGCTTTTTACTCTGCTTAGTTAATTAACACCGTAGTAACGTTTTCCATATATAAAAATGCTCACCCTTCCAACTTTAAGCGCCCAGTGGGACGAGGGATAGAAAGAGAAAGTCACATGCTTGAGAACATTATTTTCAACCCATGCGCATTGCACGCTTTTTTTGCTTAAAAAACAGTGGAGCAATACAGGACCATCATGGCCCTCTTGTTCAATTAGTTATGATGATGATGTGTGAATGTGTGCTTGATACAAGTGAGAGCGGTTGATACATTTTTAACGAGACACATTTATACATGATTCAGCAGTATATTGTGGACCATATGGGTTTTATATTTCAAGATGTATGTAACAGAAGATAACTTTAAATTGTTGGAGGTTATTCGAGTCACTTTATACTGATCACAGCTTGACGCTGTTGAGATGAAATTAAAGACGTATGACAACTGTCTTTGCTGTCCAAATTCCTATCTTACTTTTTTTTTTATAACAAATGGACCTGTCAGTGTTTTCTAGTGTATGTGTGAAAATGTTTCTTATGTTATTTGTTATAGTATGCATACTGGCGTAAAAAATTGTGCTGTATCATCAGGCCTTTGTGAGATATCTTGGATGACGTTTGAAANAAAAACACAAATTTATAATAGTTAAAAGTAAATATCGTCATTCTTTACGAAAGTAATTATACTTTCATATTGAAATTAAAATTCTCCATCATGTTAGTCAGATTTCCTCAGAAACTGACCCATAAAGTGTATTTTCCTTGTTCTCAAACCCCTACAAAGCAAAGTGAAAATGGCTAAATGCAAACGGCGTAAAGTGTGAGTAACTCACAGGCTGTTCAGGTTGTATGCTGTTTGCTGCTCAACAGTATCTTAGGGTTGGACATGAAGGCTCTTAAACTTGAATCTACTAAGAAAGGTCTTAAATTTAATTTGATTTTCCAAGGGACAACAAATGCATCACAGTGGTATCTGAGTGTAAACTGGATAATTAACAAGAATTCAAAACTCTGCATCATTAGCAGCTGGGCACCCCATTTAATTAGCCCCAGCTATCACCAAATGGCCTGTTAGAAATCATGGCTCTGATTATAAAAAATTATCTGATAAAGTAACTTTATAGGAGTTTTATAGCCAGCTAAAGGTGGAAAGCATCACTGAAATATAATGTGTTATTAATGGGAGACATCCAGACCTATGACAGACAGTTTGCAGCTCAGAAAAAAGTTTGTGAAAGTAACAGAGAAATTTGCCATATTGTTGATGTGAACATTATAATTTGTGAAAGTTACCGAGACATTTGCTATATTGTTGATGTGAACTTGCCAAGAAGATGCCAGAAAGGCTCCTGAATTCCTTATAAGAGCTGTCAAATTACTAAATTGTCGCACATTCATAAACAATAAGCAAATTCATTAAATTGATATCCCCTGCCAGTTTCAAAATTTTGTGACGGACAACGCCAATTCTATATCCCTCCTTTGGCAGGGGATAACAATGACTTAAGCAATGGGTTTCCCCACATCTCTAATGAGAGCACTTCACTTAAGTGTTGTCAATCAACTGTGATTGAATTTGAAAGTAGAAATTGAAATGAGCCTTGCTCTGTGAAAAGGGGGTTTAATGCATGTGCAGAAAAAGTTGTCCCTGATTAGCCAGTGCAGACTGCTCAGGCTTATCTAGGAAGACACTTTACACACATGCCTTAAACCCCCTTTTCACAGAGGAAGGCTCAAATCCATATGCACCTATCAAAACAGTAAGAGTTGAACTTGAGATACAAATTGCCAAACAAAAATAATGATTTCTCTTGATGATTATAAGGCAGAAATTTTAACAGAGATAAACTAATGATGAAAATTGAAAGTGGAACCATATTCCAATTTTATACTCAAGTTAGCAAAAGAACAGAGGTGCACACATTCAAATTGTTAACCAGGTTTTGAACTTTGTTTTATTGGCACACATAACTAGATTGGGGATATGTGAAGGACATTAGCTTCTTTTTTAAACTACAGAAGATCTTAATATGTTGACCTATCAAAGTAAATAAAAGCCCATTTGTGCCATATTGAAAACTTTATAATGTTTAAACTGGCCTCTTATTTATTGGCATTTTGCATTAAAGCAAAGGTAATTTCGACCTTATCATTGATTTATTTAAACCAAAGATAGTAAGTAAACAAACTTACATGTGAAAGGTTAACTTTCATTTTAGTTAACAGCTGCATGAATGAAATGTAAGCACACTTTCCAGCATATCAGTATTTTAAAGCAAATCTGCTTGATGTGTCATATGCACAAAATACACTGCAAATAACCTGCTTAACAGCCAACCCATGTTTAAATTGCATTTCAATTGTGAAAATTACACTGCACTGCAATTACTTCTTAAAGCAACAGGTAATTTATTGATACTGTATACCACAGAACACAATATAACCTAATAAAAGTGTTGCAAATCAGATCAAATTAACAAATTGTCATTGTATTCTTTAAAAGTTTCTGTTACAATTGTGATCAGACACCTGATAAAAGTTTTTGAAATTTGTTAATGAAACTAATTGCCTCGCTCTGTGAATAGACGGTTTAATGCATGTGTGTAGTGTTGTCCCAGATTAGCCTGTGCAGTCCACACAGGCTAATCAGGGACAACACTTTCCGCTTTTATTGAATTTCTTGTGTAAAGAAATTTAGGACTCTTATTCATGAAAATCTAGTTTAGGCGGAAAGTGTCGTCCCTGATGTGGGGACTGCACAGGCTAATGGGGGAAGAAACTTTAAGCACATGCATTCATTTCACGGAGCAAGGCTCATTTATTATTGAGAAAACACCTGATGGTCTATGTCCTTTCATGTTGTTTGTTTTTTTATATGTGAACTTGATGTTTTAAAGTGTTGAATCATGTAATTTATTGCATTTAGGCATATCAAGTTACATAATCTTTTAGTCGTATATTGGATAACAAGTGCATTTAATGCATCCATATGACTGAATCATTATGTTACCAAAGAGCTGGGATGAAAAGGTCTGCCCATGTCATGTGAAGGATTATAGTCTGTAGAAATCCGTCTTATTAAACTCATTGTCCAACATTTTCATCTCAAAATACATCTTCATTTTACGTGATTGAAGGATTTTAAAATAATTTTGCAAGTGATAACCTTTATGATATGTAGCATGTCGCTCTTGATAATTCATTGCAAATCCACATGGCTACCTTCATGGTATTCATACTTAAACATCAAGATCAAAATACAACATCAGATCTACATTGTATGTCAAGGCGGTTTGTGGGGGTATAAATCCACTTTTGTGATCGCTCTTATGAGTTATCTTATTAAATGTGTTTGAAATATTTAAAGCCTTATTTCATGTGGTTATGTTCACCGCTACTTTCAGTTATATAAATAATTATAAAAATCACTATCACTTGATAATGGTTTCATAACACAATTCAGTTTTAATAATACATTGAAATAAATATATTTTAAAGGTCGCCGTGGCAAAGTGGATATGAAGATGCCGAGCCGTTGGGAGGTCACGGGTTTGATCCCCACAGTGGGAGCATTCTTAAGATCTCCCTCAAAGAAACCAAGAACAGGTTTTAGACCCAGGAAACGGACTGGATAGCCTTTCCAATAAGCATTAGGCTTTTGATGCAATCGAGCTAAAATAACTATGTTCATTCTAAATAAATAAACAAAACTATTTTCCCTGTTTCCAGGACTGGATATCAATGAAGGAGAAACATTAACTCTCACGTGCCCGAGACCGTCCCAGACCCTGCCCGTAGTATGGTTAGGTCCCCCGAACTTCAGCCGCTATTCACGAGGGCTTCAGATTGACATAGACCTGCCGGCAGAGCTGCGCGACCGACTCTTGGTTACCGGTGACCATGGTAACGGCTACTACAACCTCCAGGTTGGCAACATCCGTAAAGGAGACAGCGGGGACTACATGTGTAAAATTGGGTCTAGAGAGATTCGATCAGTCAATGTTCAAGTAAAAACACAAGGTAGGCTGTGATTTTATTTTTAATGCTTGTTAAAATGACTTTTTAAGCAGATTCAGTCGTATGTTATTGTTTAGGTGGAACAATTTATGATGAGGAAGTCATTAAGTGCAATGTGCTGAGGCTGGAACTTGTTGAATCTCTTCAAGTCCTAATCAAAAGAGGCATATTCCAATCTATTTATGATGGCAGACACTTGTTATTGCAATCAAAAACTGCTGCGCTCCTCAAGAGCAGAACAGGCGGCTGGTTGGTAATCGGTTGGAAGTAGCCCTGTAACATATTAAGGATGAAATTTTGGTTCATTAGCTTGCTGCTTTATTCTAGCTTGAAATATGCAGCAATTTGAACTATTTTGTAAGACTCTTGTTATTGCAATTAAAAACTGCTGTGCTCTTCGTGAGCAGAACTGGTCAGAAAGTAATTGGAGTAGCTCTGTAATATATTAAGGATGAAATTTAGGTTCATTAGCTTGCTGGTAATTCCAGCTTGATATATGCAGCAATTCGATCTGAGTATTTTGTAAGACAGGTTAATTTGACCAATAAATTCGATAAATTCGGTGGTTACTCTGCATTACTGAATGGTCATACTTTGTTGTCTTATAAACTAAACTTTAGGAATGTTTTGTGTTATATCTAGATATAAAGTAATAGTTTGTGTTTGTGAAAGATGTACATGTTTATTGTTCTAATTTATGAGATAAATAATGTTGTACCATGCAGTATGTGTAAAGACATATTTGAGTTGCATTAAGAAAACCATTATAAATACTCTTGCGTGTGTCTCGTGAACAAAATAATCCTGTTGCCTAAATATATAACACTTCATTGTTTTGTTTGTGTTTGTTTTGTTCATCTGGTAAAACTATATTAATGACATTATCCTTTTCTTATTTGAACTAAAGGATATGGTATGAATATAGTGTTCATACTATTCTTCAGTATNGATTTTAAATCTAAATCGTTATTTAAGAAATTTAATTTGTTTTTACGCCTTTACGCATGTTATCTGGAGCACTGCCTGCATATGACCTTGAACAACTAATGAACGTTCAAATGTACCGAAGAAATCCACGTATAGCGCGCCCCGATGTATATCGCGCACACATTTATTTTACAGTCATAAAGCTGACCCTATAATATTGACCCATACGGTATTTGCCAATAAATACAATGGACTTTTATTGAGCAGGTACACTTCAATGATACTTGTTTAACAGGATAATTTATGAAATTATGTTAATTATTGAAAATTACAAGTGATGTGTTTGTGAAACCCTTTTAAGCGATTTTGACCCATATATTTGACCTTTGACCTTGAAGGATGACCTTGACTTTGACTTTTCACCACTCAAAAAGTGCAGCTCCATGAGATACACATGCATGCCAAATATGAAGTTGCTATCTTCAATATTACAAATTTTATGGCAAATGTTAAAGTTGTAGCAAACAAATCAGCAAACAAACTAACAAACGGACAGGGCAAAAACAATATATAAAAATCAACACAATTTATGTCTGTATGGTGGATGTATTATGGAGTTGCAGTGTGAAATTTAGTTAACATTATCATTGTAGTTTTGTTAGTAATGCATATATTTTATATTTAACATTATTTTGCCAAATTTGTAGATGATTTAGTGGTATTTCTTGGTAAGCTTGAGCAAGTTCTGTAAATAAAACAATGTTATCATTAATTGTTAATTGTTAACAGCCATTAACTTACTGTTCATTTTGCTTTATCTTAATATTTTAGTTATTTGCCAATAGACTTATCCCGGAAAAGCACGAGTTTGGAAAAACCCACTAATATCCCCGGTACAAACAACGCTGGTCCACAACAGGCCTCGACACATACTTCTTTTTCTACTAGCCCATTCGGGCTAGTAAATGCAGAACGGACTAGCCCTGACCAATCTTTCATGTGCCCTGACCCAAGTATTATCAAAACACTTATATTTATCATAGAAATAAAAAAGGTACTGACGTGTTTTCTCGATAAAAAAACGTTCCAAATCTATTTCGAGATATGATCCGTTAAAAAGCGTTTGTTGTCTCCGACTTCACTCTGGGATTTAATTGTCATCTGATTGTACTGTATTAAGATTTTTACATCTTCGGGCATGTTCCTGGGACATTGGCTAGCCCGGACCTAGGTACAGGCAGTGAATATCGTTCGGACGTGCCTTAGTGTCGAGCCCTGCAATATATCAACCAATGATAGCTTACTTTTAATCCTAACGGTTGATATGGTGTGTGATTTTGAAAGGATTATAAATGGGTCAGCTTTATTTGTACCAGCAGATTAGTGGGTTTTTCCACAAATTGTTTTTTTCCGGGATAAATATTACGGTGCTTATAATGCTCACCTGCATGCCTAATTTTGTTCACCATTTATTACATTTTAGGGTTAATACATTATTTTGCAGTATACGTGTAGTTTGCACCACAATATACTGGCTTTATAATATTTTATAAAGTACGTAGCTTCCCAAAGTTTTAAAGGCAACAAACATACATGCCATAAATTTTCAGACCGATTCCGGGACATTGTGCTCAATTTTCCGGGACTTTTGCCGATTTTCCGGGACATGTATACATATAGCTACATATGTAGTAATATATGCATTTTGGTACACATTTTTTCGCGATATCCAATTAGTAAAATTACTCATGTAACTTACCTGGAATAAACAAATTTAACATCCATAAGATCAATGCACAAATAAATAATTATTTAAACAAGAAGAATAAATTAGAATTAACATCGTTAATTGCTTAGTCCGAAAGCCTGTCCGAAATACACAAGATCTATTAACTTCAAATTAAACATTACTACTGCCGTTACTAGATACAAGCCACGTGTTTTTCGTGTTAGAAAAAAGCGCATGTATATATATAAGATAGTTCAGTGCTGATTCAATTTTCGGTCACTGTATGTACTTAAAACGTGGACTGCGTGTAACACGGGTGATGAATGCAGACGTTGTCATGGGTGGCACGCGCGGTGTAAGCTATGACGTCAAACTGTTACAACTTACATTTTAGGCGCTAATCATTAAGGCGTGTTGCTTGTCGCATTATGGGTGTGAATGAATCAGACACCGCGAAAATCCGGGTGAAATGTGCATCGCGTAATCCGTTAAAACTACACAGCCATGAAATTTGAGCAAGCCAATTCACAACAAATAAACCCCTTTTGTTTGACTGTGATTGCGAGACAATCGACAAGATAACAGGACCTCCCATTAATTGATCGATTTTGAAACTTGGCGTAATTGCCTAATCGGACAGGCATTGTTTTGGAGACGACGCAATATTAGTGGCAAGCACATATTTGCATGCTAAGATAAGGAACATACAGGTTTTAATAAAATCCGGGACATTTGACAGATTTCCGGGACTGCGGGACAGGGTATGCATTTCCGGGACTGTCCCGGACGATCCGGGACGTATGGCATGTATGCAACAAAGGAACCTGTTGTTAATAGCCCACTTATATATGATTGTCAAATGTGATGTCATTGATAGAAGATTAGCATGAAGTAGTTTTAACTAAGGCTCAGAACAATTTTAATTTTTAATATTGTATTAAAAATAATGACTTTTTATGTCCCCCAGTCTATACTGGGGGACATATTGTTTTTGCCCTGTCCGTTTGTTTGTTGGTTTGCACAAACTTTAACATTGGCCATAACTTTTGCAACATTGAAGATAGCAACTTGATATTTGGCATTCATGTGTATCTCATGGAGCTGCACATTTTGAGTGGTGAAAGGTCAAGGTCATCATTCAAGGTCAAAGGTCAAATAATTATATGGGTCAAAATCACTCAAAAGGGGACATAGTGTTTCACAAACACATCTTGTTTTGTTTGTTTTTCAACAGGAAAATCATACCATAGATACTGTACCTACATGTATAGTGCAGTTGCAAACAAGGCTACCTTTCATGCAGAAGCTGTCGGACCTTTTTGAAAATTACTTGAAATTTTATTCATGAAAAAATGCTGAATACTTTGTTCACTACGTATATAACAAAACATTCAGTTTTATTTGACTTGTACATGATTATGTTAAATGTGTTTGTTTAAAAAATAAAAACAATAATTCATTGGCATGAATTTGTTTTGTAACTTTTTCTTAAATGTTCATGAACTTGTACTCTACATTATACTTTTCAATTTTCATATTTCCGTAATCATAGTGTCCAATTGATAAATTGCTGAAATAATGAGAAGTGTCCTGTGTGAAGTGGAAATTTGAAATTCCATATCACACCCCCAGCTGATAGAAAGCATATGGTGGTCCCATTAATTAACTTCTTGATTCACCTATGGGGACACAGAGTTTACCATGGATACCACAGAGGTCACCATGGATACACGGGAAGGTGACAGAGGGTATCTATTCAGGGACATATGATACTGAGGATGTGAGATTAACTTCTTCCAGTAATTTATATGATAAATAATGAATAGGTAATAAAATCTCTTAGGGAAAATGGAGAACTGTACTGACTTTTGAAGATCATTTTAGGTAAAACTCTGTTACATGATTGGCTGTTACAGTTATCTCATCACTGAAAAATGTTATTCAATCAAGTACACGAACATCTACATGTTCATCTAATTCTTATTATATGTTATTTAAAAATTCTTGTACCATGCTTGCAGCATAAGGTTCGTCATTGTCAAGGTGTACTGGTTGGTTGATTGAATAGGAACATATAAAACCTTAGATTTTTTTCCACAAAGCAATCATCTTGGAACATGAAGACTTAATTGTTTCACAATATTTTGTATTCACATGTACAGAAAGTTTGAAGGTCAATTTTAACACTTTTGAAAACTTTATAATATAAAAGATAATTGTTTGAGCTGCGGAATAAAACTATTTGCAACAATTAAGTGTTACGCATTATGCCATAAATCACCAGGTAACTCTTCCAATAACGCACCGTTTTCTAAAAGTTAGACTGACTTACCTCCCTTGCTGTGACGTCACACATGTACATCCGCTATTATTAACAGCGTTATTTCTTCCGAGACAATCAACTGCATTGCTATTATATCAATACTTTTATGTAAAATTACGGACTTTTCTGACGTTTCTGATCATTATGAAGATGAACTGCATAAAAATAGACCGTATATGTACAGTACACGCCATTTTATCGATTTAAATAATCCCAATTAGACCAGACTCCTTTTCCCAAAATGGCTGGAAAAAGCCCTGAAATGTTCGTTATTAGATTTTTCATCATCTATCCAAATTATTGCATTTGTTTTTTTTAAATAAATGCAAGTGAAAGAAATCGTATTATTGTAACACATAATTTAACTTTTAACAATAATTCTTATCATTTGCATCCATCGATGTAATTACATTGATGCTCTAACTGTTCATTGAGCATGTTTGTTCTAGTTCGTAATCTTTTCCACTTATGCATAGTGCAAATCATCAAATGTAAAGTTCAATACAAATTTCAGAAGTCAGAAAACACACTACCGTATTTTTCGGGGTATAAGACGTGACTTTTTTCCGAAACGTCTTATTTATGTTCAATCATGAAAATCAGAATATCTGATTTTTTAAAAATATGCGCGAGCGATAATCATTAGCAGTTATTTGATTGCCTCTGAATAACAAAATATGTTTTCGACACGGAAAACGTTTTAACAAATTAATATTAAATTAATTACAAATATAATACAAACATAAATGTTTTGTTGAATTCCCCAATAAGAATACCCATTTGTTATCACACTTCTGATTGTTTTAATTAATGTGTACGCGACGTTTACAAATTATATATAGCGTCTAAGATAAGGTCCTCGTGTATATTTCCAGTTTTTTCTTTGTTCTGACTAAAAGCGCGCAAAAATTATACGGCATTGTACAACATCACGCTATGTACACATGGAAAGTGTGCGTGTATTAATTTTTGAATAACATATTGTTAGCGCAGATAACGTATATATCTGTTTATTTCGGTTAAAAGTTTCGTTGGTCTTTTAAACAAATTTTTTTTGCGGATAATTTGAAATGGACATTTCCTCTAAATAATTAAAAATCAAGCACGACGTATCTTTTTCGTTACCATCTATATTATGTGATACAATAATACGATTAATAAGACAATTTGCAAACACCCCCTCCCCTCCAAAAAAAATATAAAAAAATAGTTTGTTTGTTACTAAAGTGTTTGTTTGTAGAACAATTCAGGCTTGTTAGCAGATATGAAATGAATATGTCTCCTTTTCCAAATTTCAACATGTATTTTACACCCATGCCAGAGACGTAGATGTTATCTAAGTCTCTGCCATGCACATGACAGTTTTTTTGTCTTTTTAAACGCAGAGGATAAAGGAAACCGTGCTCGCACCTAGCCATAATTGATTGTAATAATTGCATCATATATGTCTATTTTTCGAATTTTTATTTAAACATTAGGCGGTTACCATTTTGATTTGTCGGCATTTTGTCTCATTTCAGACTTCGTGCAGTTTTCAGATCATAATCTCTCTGATTTATTACTCGAACTTGTTAGTTTCTGAACACGTATGCTACTAAAAATAGCCACCGGGATTGTGTTTTATGGCCCAAACAAGCACACAGTGACTACGACCCGTGTTTTTGATCCCTAAATGTAAGTTAAGCACGTGCACTATTAAATATTGGTTGGTCAGTACAAACGTTCTACCGAAAACCGCCAAGTTTGTCTTTGTTTTATTGCCCAATCAAGCCCTGAACATCCAATATCCTGTGTATTACGACACACAAACTTTAGATAAGCAAGTGTCGTCTGTCAAAACAGTGATTTTATAGGTCAGTAACATATCGAAGTAGCTCCCAAAAAGAATTCCCTAAGTGTTCCTTAAAACGTTTAAAATAATGACATATATTTTCAAATGAATTTCTAAAAACAAATGAGAACCATCCAACATACACCATACACAGACGACACAAAATATAAATAAGTTTGACAATTTAAATACACACAGTGTTTTTAAATACAGAAAATGACTTGTACATGTTATGATATCTAAATATAAATTAAGTTGTTTACTGGTCGTTGCAAAACAATATGAATTGTATACGATGCTTTTGTGCAATCAGTATACGGTACAATAATTGTTTCAATAATGAAGGAACTAAAAGATTGTAACGATAACAATACAGCGTGTTTGATTTGTATTTCAAGTTCAAATGAATTGGCAATTTCAAATAATTTACGAGATACCCCGGTACTTTAGTTGAAATTCACTATGAAACTTTAAATCGAAATTAAAAGATCCAAATGTTGTCAGCGCTACGAGAAAACAGTTTGTGTTTGGAAACATGGCTTGCACGACCGATTTTAGTGCACCAAATCTTCTGCAGTTTTTTTTGTCATTCGAAAACTGGAAAATAAAATCACTTCATCTTTTCGAGAACGTGATTAACAGCCAAAGTCCGCACATATAACCATTTTCCCCATCACTTTACTTAACCAGTGAAAAACAATTTTACGAAAATATCAATAAAAACTGAAAAATTAAAACCCAAATTCTGAACTTTTGCTTATCTTCTAAGCAGACGCGAAAATGCTTGTTCATGTGAGACGTCACACAACAGGGGATAACAGGGGAGATAAGCAAATCAACGCATTGCAAGTTACGATCATTAAAGTCAACAAAATCATCTTTTTTTTGTTAAACACAATACTAAAACATTATTTACCCGATAATTTAATCATATTTCAATGAAAATAGCGTTAAATATATGGACTTTGGATTTTCTTTGAAATTGACCTTTAACAACTAAATTGTAATCATTGTTATTAATACATTTAAGTTATCCACATTTTACACCCTGTTATTGCACATCTAATATCTCCTAATTTATGTTTACTAAATTATTCAACATCACTCAAAAATACACACATTAATATATAAATATTGAATAGTGGTGGTGAATAGAAAAATATTATTAAAGCATTTACAGTATAGAAACAACTTTTAAATACTTTCATTACATGCTTATTTGTCAATGTCATGTGTTTCAGTCCTGTTCATGTAAAATTGTAAAGAAGTGTTGTACAATTGTGCATGTTGCTTTACTTGTTGGTGTGGTTTATTAGAAATGTTGAAAATGTTTTCATATAGCCATGTCGTCATGCACTCAGTAAATTGTGTAAAATTATCATGATAAAGTCATAGGCCATGAAACTACAGTTTTCTTGGCTGCTATAAAGTTCTTATAGCATTCAATAGCTTGCAAACATATCACCCATATTTTTCTTTAACTGCATTTCCAATCAAAACAATGAGTATCTGTCACAGGATATAAAACATCACATATAGATGTAGACCACACTTGAGTATTTAAGTTTAAAGTCACATATGGTACCTTTTTGCACCAATGGGTTACAAAGCAGTCAGTGCTATGGTATTGAGTGCAATAATTGCATGGCTCTAGGAATACAAACTGTGTAATATTATTGATGTGATTTTATGGCTTTTAAAAATGGTCTAAATAATCTCAATATTAATTGATGTCAACATTCATTTTCAGCTGAACAAAATCAGGGTTTATTTCCATACATTCTGAATCTGGCCACTCGGGCGACCATCGAAGCCAACGCAACATGCGGACTTGCGCGGGCCGAGTATTTCTGCAAGTTGGTGGAGCATGTGGATCTGATGCCCCGAGTCTCCCACTGCGACCACTGTAATGCCCGCGAGATCAGCCAAGCCCACCCGATCAGCAATGCCATCGACGGGAGCAACCTGTGGTGGCAGAGTCCCTCCATTAGCAACGGGTGGGAGTTCAACTACGTCACCATAACGCTGGATCTGGGACTGGTAAGATCATAACTGACCACTCAACAGGTTTCAATCAGATTTAAACTGATCAGCCAATTCGATACCCGTTTATTGCCGCTTAATCATAGAGTGTCAAAAATCATAACTTACCGCTCGACATATTTAACCTTTTTCCACTCAGATGAAGAGTGAAAATGGCTTTTGCAACCAGCATAAAAACCAGAACAGCCTGCCTGTTCAGGTTTTATGCTGTTTGCTACTCATCAGTATCTTAGGCTTGGAAATGAAGGCGTTAAAACTTGATTAAAACTTGATTATAGTAAGAAAGGTATTGGATTTAATTTGATTTTCTAATGGACTACAGACGTGTCGAAATGTGATCGGAGCGGGAAAGGGTTAAATCAGATTTAAACTGATCAGGCAATCAGATTCTGCTTCATTGCCGGTTAATCATAGAGTGTCATAGCAAAGGAATATGCATTATAAAACTAATTGGGTGGAGCGATCATTTTTGACCATAAGATCATTTCATGCATGTAAAAGTATCAATTATCAAGGATTGAGGTTTGTATTAACATGGTAAATAATAGCCCTTGGTTTGATTAATTTGATTGATATACTTATTAAGAAAAACTTTGGACAAACAGAAGATGGAGGGATGTTAGTGTTTGTGAACTGGTTTATTACAGTTTTACACTGAAAACCAAATATTGTTGATACATCCAAAATATTGATGGTAATATTTCATAAAAAACAAAATATTAAAAGTCTGTTTAAATGCAAGTGACACTCTGCGTCAACATAGATGAATAAACACAGGACAATTGGGGGTAAAATCAATACATAATTATCAATTACAGCAACATTTAACAACTACCCAATAATTTGTCTGAAGTGTATTATCCATTTAGTGTAATCCGCTTGTAAATTGACTATGCCTTATGGTGTAGTTAATTTGAATTGTAAATGTTCCGATTTTTAGAAGTTGATAAAAGTAATTTTGAAAACAAGTGGACTTGAGATCCGAGGATCACAGGTTTGATTTCTGGCCCGACCACATAACATGTGTGGGGGTTCGTTCATGAAATCCTTTGATTTCTGGCCCGACAACATAACATGTGTGGGGGTTCGTTCATGAAATCCTTTGATTTCTGGCCCGACCACATAACATGTGTGGGGGTTCGTTCATGAAATCCTTTGATTTCTGGCCCGACAACATAACATGTGTGGGGGTTCGTTCATGAAATCCTTTGATTTCTGGCCCGACAACATAACATGTGTGGGGGTTCGTTCATGAAATCCTTTGATTTCTGGCCCGACAACATAACATGTGTGGGGGTTCGTTCATGAAATCCTTTGATTTCTGGCCCGACAACATAACATGTGTGGGGGTTCGTTCATGAAATCCTTTGATTTCTGGCCCGACAACATAACATGTGTGGGGGTTCGTTCATGAAATCCTTTGATTTCTGGCCCGACAACATAACATGTGTGGGGGTTCGTTCATGAAATCCTTTGATTTCTGGCCCGACAACATAACATGTGTGGGGGTTCGTTCATGAAATCCTTTGATTTCTGGCCCGACAACATAACATGTGTGGGGGTTCGTTCATGAAATCCTTTGATTTCTGGCCCGACAACATAACATGTGTGGGGGTTCGTTCATGAAATCCTTTGATTTCTGGCCCGACAACATAACATGTGTGGGGGTTCGTTCATGAAATCCTTTGATTTCTGGCCCGACAACATAACATGTGTGGGGGTTCGTTCATGAAATCCTTTGATTTCTGGCCCGACAACATAACATGTGTGGGGGTTCGTTCATGAAATCCTTTGATTTCTGGCCCGACAACATAACATGTGTGGGGGTTCGTTCATGAAATCCTTTGATTTCTGGCCCGACAACATAACATGTGTGGGGGTTCGTTCATGAAATCCTTTGATTTCTGGCCCGACAACATAACATGTGTGGGGGTTCGTTCATGAAATCCTTTGATTTCTGGCCCGACAACATAACATGTGTGGGGGTTCGTTCATGAAATCCTTTGATTTCTGGCCCGACAACATAACATGTGTGGGGGTTCGTTCATGAAATCCTTTGATTTCTGGCCCGACAACATAACATGTGTGGGGGTTCGTTCATGAAATCCTTTGATTTCTGGCCCGACAACATAACATGTGTGGGGGTTCGTTCATGAAATCCTTTGATTTCTGGCCCGACAACATAACATGTGTGGGGGTTCGTTCATGAAATCCTTTGATTTCTGGCCCGACAACATAACATGTGTGGGGGTTCGTTCATGAAATCCTTTGATTTCTGGCCCGACAACATAACATGTGTGGGGGTTCGTTCATGAAATCCTTTGATTTCTGGCCCGACAACATAACATGTGTGGGGGTTCGTTCATGAAATCCTTTGATTTCTGGCCCGACAACATAACATGTGTGGGGGTTCGTTCATGAAATCCTTTGATTTCTGGCCCGACAACATAACATGTGTGGGGGTTCGTTCATGAAATCCTTTGATTTCTGGCCCGACAACATAACATGTGTGGGGGTTCGTTCATGAAATCCTTTGATTTCTGGCCCGACAACATAACATGTGTGGGGGTTCGTTCATGAAATCCTTTGATTTCTGGCCCGACAACATAACATGTGTGGGGGTTCGTTCATGAAATCCTTTGATTTCTGGCCCGACAACATAACATGTGTGGGGGTTCGTTCATGAAATCCTTTGATTTCTGGCCCGACAACATAACATGTGTGGGGGTTCGTTCATGAAATCCTTTGATTTCTGGCCCGACAACATAACATGTGTGGGGGTTCGTTCATGAAATCCTTTGATTTCTGGCCCGACAACATAACATGTGTGGGGGTTCGTTCATGAAATCCTTTGATTTCTGGCCCGACAACATAACATGTGTGGGGGTTCGTTCATGAAATCCTTTGATTTCTGGCCCGACAACATAACATGTGTGGGGGTTCGTTCATGAAATCCTTTGATTTCTGGCCCGACAACATAACATGTGTGGGGGTTCGTTCATGAAATCCTTTGATTTCTGGCCCGACAACATAACATGTGTGGGGGTTCGTTCATGAAATCCTTTGATTTCTGGCCCGACAACATNAAATGATATTGATACTACTCAGATGAAGGCTTTGACCGAAATATGTTTAGTATTTAAGAAATTTTAACAAACAAAATGTTTATCTTAATGATATGTTGGTTGAGTTGAGTGGTTCCGGTCCGTTGAAAAACATGGCCGCTAGTGGGCGGGGCAGTTTTCCTTATTTGGCTTTAGAGAAACCTTGTAAACACTCTAGAGGCCACATTTCTTGTCCGATCTTCATGAAACATGGTCAGAAGATTTGTCCCAATGATATCTGGATCGAGTTCGAAACTTGGTCATGCTTGGTCAAAAACTAGGTCACTAGGTCAAAAAAAAAGAAAAACCTTGTAAACACTGTAGAAGTCACATTTCATGCCAAATCTTCATGTAACTTTGTCAAACTGTATGTCTTAATGATATGTTGGTTGAGTTCAAAAGTGGTTCTGGTCTGTTGAAAAATATGGTCGCCAGTGGGCGGGGCAGTTTTCCTTATTTGGCTTTAGAGAAACCTTGTAAACACTCTAGAGGCCACATTTCTTGTCCGATCTTCATGAAACTTGGTCAGAAGATTTGTCCCAATGATACCTGGATCGAGTTCGAAACTGGGTCATGCTGGGTCAAAAACTAGGTCACTAGGTCAAAAAAAAGAAAAACCTTGTAAACACTGTAGAAGTCACATTTCATGCCAAATCT
Source organism: Dreissena rostriformis (assembly GCA_007657795.1). Lineage (NCBI taxonomy): Eukaryota > Metazoa > Mollusca > Bivalvia > Myida > Dreissenidae > Dreissena > Dreissena rostriformis. The sequence goes on along the minus strand of VMBQ01004119.1, from coordinate 4,816 downwards.
TCATGTAACTTTGTCAAAATGTTTGTCTTAATGATATGTTGGTTGAGTTCAAAAGTGGTTCCAGTCCGTTGAACAAAATTGACCAGGTCAAAGCTTAAAAAACCTTGTTTATCTTTAACCACAACGCACGCAGCTTTGATATTTGATATGTGACAAAGATTGTTCAAATCATGCCACTGGGCAAGCTCATTTCACAGGTGAGCGCTCTAGGGCCATCTTGACCCTCTTGTTTCAATTGTGATCATTGATTAAATTACTATGATCAAGTAATTAATCCAAATTGCTCACTACTGCAAATTATTTTTAGAGTACTTGGAAAAATGTTTCAAATTGATTTTTGGTAGAATAAAAAGAATTTAGAAACACAATTTGAATACATGTGTATGAAATTATTGCATATATTTATGTAACGAAGTGACCAACATTTTATCAGCAAATTTTGTATTAATGTTAACGGTGATTTTTTTCTGCTTTATATTTTACAGCCTGTGCCTTTTAGATTGGTAAACTAGCACAATTAACGATGACATTAGGAAATAAACAATATCAATAATATTATTATAAATAACAGTATTCCCATTGTTTATAAGTGCATGTTTACCTGCTTCTTAAAATTTACATTATAAACTGCTTCGAAATTATTTCGCTGTATAATAAACTTTGATTAACCAATTATGCGAAAAGTTTGACATCTTTTCTGAGAAATCTTGGTCAGATTTTTTGGGGGAAATGTTACTTTTTGCAATTGGGAAACAGCCTGTAAGAGGCTGTAATTTTGGGCAAAAAAAAAATTACTGGTTAAATAATATTTTATAAGTTAAGAACACCTTAAAGGTTGTCCTTGAGTGAAAATTATGTACAGGTAACAATGGGCTCAGTTTTCAAATTGGGCAATGATACCCTTTATGAGAGAGCCAGAGCTTACAGATCATTCATGGTTCACGTAATTTTAAGAAAGATTAGAATCTATTAGTGAAGCATGCATACTTTGTTAGGCCTTAGTTCATCATATTAGCATAACATTTCTCCAATATGGGCTTTGTAGGCCCACCAGGAAAGAACTTAATACTTCTCATGTTAATGGCAGTGTGACTTTTAGGGCTTTTTTCCTTGTTAGAAAATGGCTGTTTTTCACAAATTTTAGAAGTTTGTGATTCAAATTTTCACAATTTTAAGCAGTTCATTACTGAAATTTTCACAATTTTGAACAGTTTGTGACTCTTTTTTTTTACAATTTTAAAATGTTTGCGATTCATTTTTTTTCACAAAATGAGGGGGCCAAGGCCGCTTCACAAATATGGGACAAAAAGCCCCGACTTTGTTTTGAACACCAATCCGTACTCATTCCTCCAACTCTGAGCAGTGCAACATTTACCATGTTTACCATGCAAATATCATTCAACAGCTTTTTGGCAGCATTTGATGTTTCACTGTGATGTAAAATAAATGAAACACTTGAGAGAATGGCATTTCAGTGTTTATAATAATTTTGTGGCCTTTAACCACTTTTGTTAGATAAAAACAATGACAAAAAAAAACAATAGCAATTTAACAGAGGAAATGCAGAAATACAGACCTTAATAATCTATGAGTATAAAAACTGTTGCATTGTAGCTGGACATATTTTCTTTCCAACTATACCCTTCAAGTCTGACAGCGTAAAAGTTTCATTCATGACAATTTCACAATAAGTGTTCCGTGCCTTTTGTAGTACTAATTGTATGGTATGAAACAAAATTCTGTTCAATAATGTATTATCAGCACAGTTACCCTTTTTAGGGCATGACTGAGCAAGACCATAAATCAAATATAGGTTAATGTGTTTTTGTGTTAAGTGCAATTTACCATTTGAAATATGGTCGTTTTCACTAAAAGGTATTTGTTTAATGATGGTAATTTCAGGGTGGGCATTCAACAATGTCAGCTTGTCATGTACAGGTTTAAGGCTGGTTATCAGTTTTAACATATTTTATACGAGCCTCGCGCAGGGAAAACGGGGCTCAATTTATGTTCGTAAAGTGTTGTCTCAGATTAGCCTGTGCAGTCTGCACTTACTTATCATGGACGACACTTTGAGCCTAAACTGGATTTTCGCTAAGCAGAGACGTCCTTTTAACGCAAAATATCATAAACGTGGAAAGTGTTGTCCCTGATTAACTCCTAAATATTAATCTATTAAGAAACTTTTTAGAGTGGAGTGTTTTGAAATGTACCTATGTCTTATCTTTGTCTTCACCTAATAGTCCAAGTTAAACTAATCACCCAAATGTCCGCGTAGGCGTCTGCGATCCAGGTAATGTTGTGGTTAAGGTAAACGTCCAACATCTCCTTGTCACTGTTTCTGCTATATGTATTGAATTCTAACAAACATTTACCTCACATGTGTTTCAGGGTCATTGTGATAGGTCACTGACCAGGGTCATTGTGATAGGTCACTGACCAAGTACCATGACTCTTGACTTGCAATTTAGCATAATTATGTCCCTTTTTGTGCTTAAACAATTCTGGTAAACGTTTGGATGCAACTACTCCTTATCTCTATATGTACTACAGATATTGAAATAAAACATTACACAATGTCATGTGTTCAGGATCTTTATGAACATTCATTGACCAAGACCTATAACTTTGATCAGTCTTTAAACATTATTATGCCCCCTTTTGTACTTTGGTACTTAAGTCAGGCTAAGATTTGCATGCCAGTTGAAATTCAGATTAAGGTTTGCATGCAACAACTCCATACATCTGTAACTAATACAGGTTATTCAATTAAAACTTCTTACATGTCTCCGGGATCATCATACCAGGTCACAGGCCAAGGAACATAACTCTGACATGCAATTTAGCAAAATTATGTCACTAATTGTGCTCAATTACTTGAGTAAGGATGGTGATATTGTGCTGAAACTATTTGTGTATGTAGGTTACAGTCTGATTTAGCTAGAGATTTTATTTGGGGCCAGTTTAGTCAATGTCACTGTTACTAAAAAAAAGAAAAAGTTTATATGGATGTTTTGTGCTTTAATTTTGTTTGTAGGTAGCTTTCACGCTGACTTAGGATGGGATTGCATTAGGGGTCAGGTCAAGGTCATTGTTACTTAAAATAGAAAAAGTTCAGATGGATGTTTTGTGCTTTAATTGTGTTTTTAGGTAGCTTTCACGTAGACTTAGGATGGGATTGCATTAGGGGCCAGATCAAGGTCATTGTTATTAAAAATGGTTTCCTTTTGATACCTCGAATTTTGATTGAGAAATTGTGCTTTAATTTTGTGCATATGTAGCTTTGATGGATCCTTGCTTTCAAAGTTAATTAAACTCAAATAAATTAATTGAGTAAAACTGTAAAATGTAGATTCCTGGCGTGGTCTGATTTTTTTTTAATTTATAAATTTTCAGCTTCAAGTAAACATATACTATAGTACTTCTGGAGGTATTCATTCTGTCTTTAGTCTTTGTATGAGGTAACTCAAAGAAATTGTACATTATATTATCAAAGATGAATACTAGTTGAGCTCTCTGTCTTGGGACACCTTCTGTGTTATGCTTTTCAAAATTATATTTAAAAAAGGCAAAATATACGGTGTATAAATACTAAATATGTTTATGCCCCCATTTCATGAGCGGGGGGGGGCATATAGATTTGCCAAAACCCGTATGTTCTTCAGTCCGTCATACTTCCTGCCCGGCACACTTTTGCGTGTGTGGTATTGGTGCTATAGGGCTGGAACTTAACACCTCAACCAGCATTTGCATTTGTGCACCTCCATATTTTGGTTCAGAGATAAGCGGAGTTATGGCCCCCTTTTTAGCATTTTTTTTTAACTGGTATCATGCCTTACTTAAAAGGTAGTGTGCTAGAGGCCTCAAACTTTACAAACATATTAACCAGCATGTGAACTTACGTTCCTCCATATTTTGGTTAATTTTTTTCCGACATACAATGTTAGTGGAGTTTTCAAAAGAAATATTAAAAAAAAAACATAATGTGAGGGCATCCATTTTCTGCGGAAACATTTGTAGTTCATTAAGTCATACTTATTCTATATTTGAGTACTTAACTTAAACAATTTTGTTATTTTTAGAAACCCTTATAGGTGCGCTCTTTTAAACAAAGGTTTATTATCTAATTAGCCATGCTCACATCAATTATCCTCACTAATTAGCTGATAGAAATCTTAAGATTCTTAAGATACCAGTTAATTACAAGAATAAATTGACCTGAACAATTTTACTGAGACTGTTCATATTATGCCTGTGCAATAGTGTGCAAGTTTTAAAGAGTGTCTTATTACACCATTGGTAGAGTGGTAGAATTGCTGTATCTTTCAGAACACTCAGAGAAAAGGTCTATTATTAAATATGCTGAATCTAAAAAAAAAAGCACTAAAAAGCACTGTTTGCAAAAAGGTGCATATTAATATTTGAAAAATACTCATTAAAAATTACTGTTGAATACACAAACTCATCATCCTAAAACTGTTTTATTGTCTATTAATCTGACCCTTCCACATCTGTTTGTTAACATTTCGCTAATTTTGCGATTGATGCCAATTTGTGCTGGAGTATTCACAATTTTCTGTGCCTGCGCATCAGTAAACATACACATTTTACAAATTGACTACATTTTCTTTATCTTACTCAACAACAACTTCGGTTTCGGTTTCGGTTTCGGGTTTTTTGTTGAGTAACATAAAGAAAATGTGGTCAATTTGTAAAAACACACTTTGAAAGCTGCCTATTAAGGCGAAATATGTTAGGAAAGAGTGAAACTTGTTCTGTGTCAATTTACTTTTATCCCTACTCAGGATAGGAAACT
>VMBQ01004118.1:45965-85952 GCA_007657795.1 Dreissena rostriformis | reverse complement strand
TCAGAAACACAATGCCCCCTATTGTGCTGCTTTGAAATAAAATTTCAATATATCATTTGGCAGGTTTAGAAATTATCTCCCTTTTAAAGCTTATTACTTCCCTTGGATTGTATTTTTTTACCTTTGACCTTTAAGGATGACCTTGACCTTTCACCACTCAAAATGTGCAGCTCCATGAGATACACATGCATGCCAAATAACAAGTTGCTATCTTCAATAATGCAAAAGTTATGGCCAATGTTAAAGTTTTCGTACGATGACGACTACGACTATGACGACGACGACGCGGCAGACGAGAGGGTTATCACAATACCTCGGATTTTCTTCGAAAACAGCCAAGCTAATAATAAATATACAACAAAGATAATGTACAATTGTTTTAGAATATCATATCCAACATTCATGTCAATTCCCATCAATTAAAAAAGTCCAATGTATTAAATTCATGTTATAAATCATTTGCAGTAAAATTGTTCATTAAACTTAGATAAATGGTATACAAGCATTTGTCAGTTATATTAATCACTATTAAGAAATAAAATGTGATTAATGCATGTTGAATATCGTTTAATCTAATAACTTAAGCCTGCAGCCGAAAAACATGCAACATTAGAAAATTAGTATTCAGATGGATTGATACAACAATGTTTATAATAATGTGAGGATCGCTCTGAGAAAATAGGGTATAATGCATGAGCTTAACCCTTTGCATGCTGGTAAATTTGTCGTCTGCTAAAATGTTGTGATTTTTTTTCAAAGAAGACTATCAGAATAGCAAACAGTTTCGATCCTGATGAGACGCCACATTCTGTGGCGTCTCATCTGGATCCAAACTGTTTGCAAAGGCCTTCAAAATCCGGTTCCAGCGCTCAAAGGGTTAAAGTGTTGTCACAGGCTTATAAAGGACAATACTTTCCACATAAACTTTCTTTGAACAAAAAGTACAATAAAAGCTGAAAGTATTGTCCCTAATTAGACTTCACAGATTAATCTGTGATGATACTTTTGGCATATTCATTAAACCCGCTATGCTCAGAGCAAGCTTTATGTTTATAGTAATGAAGCTTAATCTTTATAAGGTTAAAGCTCCTGTCTAGCCAAAATAATTTGATACATTCTAAAATAGCGTCAGTTAATTGTTATTCATAAAGAAAAGAACTTTTATTTCAGTGAAAACGATTTCATATGTTAGAAATAGATTTAATAATGTTTATGATCAAAAACACTCATGTACGCTAGTTAACTTACTGGATTTACTAAGTATTTAGGAACTTTACAATTAATAATTGCCAAATCTTCATTTTTTTGTATTTTGCTCAATTAGAATTATTCATCAGATTTTGCAAAATTAGCTTACCTGAGTGTAATGGCTGGCAAGATATAAAATGTGACAATGTCCCTTAATAGGTATAACATGTCATTATTATAATACTATAATACCAATACAACATTATCATTATTAGAATAAGAATTTAAGAAAACATTAATAAATCACTGTTGCATAAATATTCTTTCGTCACGGTCTCAAGGGCCCCTTAAAGTCGAGGGGCCAATAGGCAGTTGCCTACTCTGCCTTATGGGTAATCCGGGACTGCATGTTCACCTATGTTTGGGCACGCCGTGAGATTAAAGTTTGCCCATTCAATGTTTTAACTTGATATTAGTTAAGAATAGGAACTAAAATGTTCAAACAATAACCAGAAAAAATACTTGAACAAAAGTAGAAAACATAATCCCTCTGGAATTCAAACCTCTGTCCTCTAGATTATTATGCCCTTACAATAACCCACTGGCTTATCTGGCATGTAGTAACCCTTTGAGCGCTGGGACCGGATTTTGAAGGCCTTTGCAAACAATTTGGATCCAGATGAGACGCCACAGAACGTGGCGTCTCATCAGGATCCAAACTGTTTGCTATTCTGATAGTGGTCTTAGAAAAAAGATCCAAGAAAATGCTAATTTTAGAAATTCAGCAAACGAAATTTTAGCAGACGACAAATTTCCCAGCATGCAAAGGGTTAATGATGCTCACACAGTAGGTCTCATTTTTAGGAATTCATACTCTGTAAAAATTGTTAATTTAACCAATTTGTCCACAGGACATTAGAACAAGAAGTAATGCAAGATATATTGGGCTAACATAGAATACATATTATATTCCACACACATAGCCTTAATTCAATTAAAGTCCACAAATAGTGTTATGGGGATAAATTATTTAACGCCCAGGCCTCACCAGTCATGGTTTTACAATTTAATAACATTAAAGGCCATAGATGAGATTGTCTACGTTTCATATACAGTGGGATGGTTAATTTGGTTAAGTCTTGCTTGACAAATTTAATGGTTATGTGCAATGGAGCAGTGTACACAGATTACTTAATTTGAAGAAAATCCTTTACCTGTCATACTGATATAGCTGTCATGACACATTTAAGACAACTTATATTTATTCTAACTGCAGGCTTATATATCCATGGTCCCCATTTAAAATGCCGAACTTACAAAAACACAACTTTTCAGGAGGGCTATTTTTATATTTAGATGGTCCCCATTCAAAATGCCGATTTTTCACAATAATATTCAGCTTCGCATTTTTATAGTTACAATAATATTCAGCTTCGCATTTTTGCATATTTTTATTTCCACCATTAACAGTGCGGCATTTTTTCATATGACTGATTTGACATGTATTGATTGCTTAAACAATTCACCATTTTCTGAACATATGCACACTGCATGATTTCCTGCCCTACACAGTGCAAAAATCAAGAAATGTCAAAAAATGTAGGTTCGGCATTTTGAATGGGGACCATCGATATCTTGCACCAGGAAAACTGCTGTTACATTTTAGCTGATTACTTTAAACCAACTTCTTTATTCTTAAAGGAGGAACCATACAATGTTTAACTATCTTTTTCATTTGAAGCTGTTGTTTTATGAAGTTTTATAAGGCAATTATAATGAACTTTGCAAATCAATTGTGTTCAGAAAGCATATTAAGAGAGAACTGTATAATTCGTATTATAATAACTACTGGCAGCTAGCTTATTTATATTTTAAATTAATATTTTCTTGAGGAGTCAGATTTAGTGTTGGTTTGTGCATATTCTAGTTACTACAAATAAGTGTTTTTAATGCTGTCCATAATGCAAAGCAACAATTTCTACAATTTTTTTTATTTTGGGAGTGAGATTGTAATATGTTTTCAATTGATTTTATAGCATATTGACTGTATTATAAACACAAGTTGAAAATCGTATTCTGTTTCAAGTGATTAATATCAAAGTTATTGAAATGTGGGTGGGTGTTTTCCTCCAACTTATTATTACAAATGGCTTCCATGCGGACTAAAATAAAGATGAAACATCCCAATCTCATGCTAAACCTTAATACTTAATTACTTCCAACAAGAAATACAAGCTGATCCCAGTTAAAATTGTGCAATTATTTGTTTGTTTCCTTGGAGGCACAGTAAAAAGCCTCTCCAACATTAAATCAATTCCATGATCCTTTTAATTAGGAAAAACGGGACTATATTCAGGCTGCACATCACTAATCTTGGAAGACTTCGAGTTTTAATTGCATGTTTCATCATCCAAGCCCAACCAATTTCCTGAGCTATTTCCTTTGCAAAAACTGGCTAACCATACAAAATAAATCATTTAAATCAGTAGCAATATTCTTTAAGCTATTCAGAAAATTATGACAGCCTAGCGTCATAATGGACTTTTAGATGTGAATTAACTCGACTGTCATTACCGCTTATACCGTATTTATCTGATTCTAAACCCATTTATCCCTTCCACATTAACGCAATATACTCTCAATGGCCACAACAAATAATAGACCTCACTTCACCCTCACAATTCAATTTATTTCTTAACACACAGCTCAATTTAAACGCCTGTATCTAATTTCTTCACAAGTTGTTAACGGCCTTGACGATAGTTTTCAATCGATTTTCAATGGATATATTATTTAGAATTTAATTGGTACACACGAAATGACAAAGAGATTGTATATTGATTGACTTTGATGGCACTATTATCTCGCAGGATTGCAGTTGTGAAGAAATTATATTAATAATTTTCGGAGATTTTAATGTTTTGTTAACCAAAAAAACAATCTTTTCTTGTAAGGTCTTCTAAGGTCAGTGAAGAAGATCATTTTAATCCAGTTGAAACATTTATTTTTCTTACGAATTACTCTCCTGCGAAGGGTGAAGCACTAACAATAATAATATTAGGTCATATTTGTGCACTTTCAATTTACCTCAATTTTCTAACACAAGTATTGCATTTTGAAAAGTTTTTTTGTTATTATAAATTTAAACAGGAAAAAGATCAAATAAAACAGTGCCTGCGATGGGGTTTGAACTCGGGACCACTAGACGCAAAGGCTGACACAAGCTACCACTATCCCTTCCAGGCTTTTTAATTCGCATTGTAGTTTTAGTGCTATAACACGTTTTACCTAAATTATTGGTGAAAAGTGTTGCAAACCCTTTATTATTTCTCTGATTTTTTTTGATGATTATCAATATACGGACATATAGATTTTTTTTTTTAAGTTGGGACTGCTATATATATATTTATATTATTTTGTTTGTTAAAATACTGCATAAATAATTTGTTAAATATATTCATGTTTTTTTTTTTTTAAATTGTCATTTTGCCAAAACGGTGTACAAGTCCCTTTTTAATAAAACACAAAGCAATTAATAACAAAGATTTAGCCTTATAAAATCATTATTTTATTTCTGACTCCTGATGTCTTTTTGAGTTTATTTTTTGTTGTTGCTTTTTCCTTTGGCCCTAAGATTTTATGAATCAAAATAAGATCTCTGAAGCCTTTAAAATAAAATAATGAGTTGTTTAGAAAATAATATTGATTGTTGTAATTAAACACCCTATCATGTGAAGTTGGAATATCAATCTTGGAGTCGATTGTGTTGTCAACAATGCATTATATGAAGCTATACCAAAATTAATGTATTGATTGATTATGACAAACTAAAAGTAAAAGTATAATAGACACTTGAATATGAGCCTCGCTCTGTGAAAAGGGGGTTTAATGCATGTTTGTAAAGTGTTGTCCCAGATTAGCCTGTGCAGTCCGTTCAGGCTTATCAGGGACAACACTATACGCCTAAACTGGATTTTTGTCAAAAAGAGTCTTTCTTTAAACGAAAAATTCAATTAAAGCGGAAAGCGTCGTCCCTGATTAGCCTTTGTGGACTGCACAGACTGATATGGGACGACACTTTACGCACATGCTTTAAACCCCTTTTTCACAGAGTGTGGCGCATATATAATTGCATCATTTAAATTACTGGCCTGGCATGGATGAGTGCTACTGAAAGTTTACCACTGGATTTCAATACATTTAATGAACTGGATCAAAATTAATCAAATATAGGGCATGTGTCATTTAACCCTGCAGAAGAAGACACAAAAAGTTGTCTCCTCTACGAAATGTGGTCAACTTTCAGTCATATCCATTCCTGCTAATTGGTATGACTTTAGAATTAATAAATAATCATGATTTTAAAAGATAAATATTTCTTATTTCACAACACGTCTTTGTGCTTTTAAATACAAAATATCCTGTACAGTTCATATACATATGTTATATGTTAATAATATATGATATGTGATTTAACCTTCAAGCTATTATTTATTGGTATAACGGTACAAATCTAGACTTGATATTGTTTATTAAGTGAAGAAAATTAAATGATATTTAATAAGTAATAATAAATTATACTTCAGTGGCAATACAAATTATCGGAGCAGCCGATGTAATAATAAATGGATGCTTCCAGTCACAGACGTTACTGGTTTGAGACACAGGCTTAGCCCTTTGCATGCTGGCAAAATTTGTCGTCTGCTAAAATGTTGTCTACTGAATTTCTAAAATTAGCATTTTCTTCATNAGTTCTAGCACAGTTTGCGGCTAATTCACATGATTGTTTTCAGTTCTAGCACAGTTTGCGGCTAATTCACATGATTGTTTTCAGTTCTAGCACAGTTTGCGGCTAATTCACATGATTGTTTTCAGTTCTAGCACAGTTTGCGGCTAATTCACATGATTGTTTTCAGTTCTAGCACAGTTTTCGTCTAGTTCACATGATTGTTTTCAGTTCTAGCACAGTTTGCGGCTAGTTCAGATGATTGTTTTCAGTTCTAGCACAGTTTGCCGCTAATTCACACGATTGTTTTCAGTTCTAGCACAGTTTGCGGCTAATTCACATGATTGTCTTCAGTTCTAGCACAGTTTGCGGCTACTCCACATGATGATGCCACCTCAGCCATATGCTGGAAGCTGGTCTTAAGTGTCAAAAATGTCCATCGGATAATCGCGGTGTAATGTGCTCCGGAAATGGTCTTTGCCTATTACGAGAGGTAATTATTGTCGAGTCGTAGTCGTTTACGGCTGTGCCTTAACAGCAAATAAGGATTAAATGACTTCATATTGGGTTGAAAAAACAGGACACGAGTATCGGTTAAAATTAGTAACAAATCGACAACACTATTTACTACGAGTATACGATTCATGTGTGAGGTTTATTGCATATAGAATAGTCATTTAAAATGCATTTCAACGTTATTTTATTTTGTTAAAATGATAATTTGTTATTTTTTGCGATTATTTTAAATATAATTGTGCCCCATTAATGAAACCCATGCTCAAACCTGGTTTTATCATAATTCACCGTAACTTATTAAATTGTATTGAATCGTCAATACATGAAACCAATTTCATAAGAGATAATATGTGTTTTAATTCGAAATTCGGATACCGCATTTAAATACAAATATATGTAACCATATGCAACATATTCCAATATACGATTTCGTCTCTCACTAACATTAAAGTATTATCTTTGCAATTGAATTAACGAAACCATATATATTTTTTTGTAATGTCTTAAACTCACAGACAATATCAATACTTTTCCAAAGACAAATATCTTCCTAAGACATACGTAACAAAAACTGTCAAGTATAATTTTCTTTATGGACCCAAATGACAATTTACATTCGTATTGTTCAATGTTTCGTATATTTTTCGAGGTATGTGTTGGTTTAAAATAAATAAAAATGCAAATATGTTTAAGTGTTTCAGTTATATATGAATTATTGTTTTACAAATATTTACATATAAGACTGTCATTACCAATGAGTTGTATTTTATTTGACATAAAATTAGCGTTATGAATGGTTTGTGCACTTATAGCATAAATAAGTATACACATGAAAATGTATTTAATATTCACACGTCCAAATTAACATTTTGTTCTGTTTTGTTCTGTTCTGTTCTGTATTTGCTTCTTAACCTTTTTTATATTTTGAGTTCTACAACAATGACACGTATATTTTTAACGTCTTGGTATCCAACTCGAAGAGCCTACGATCAACATAGATAAAATAACAAAACATGAAGGATTGTTTATAAAAAATATACAGAAGTGTTTTTTTTTGTAATGGAAAACATATTTTAATATTGATTGCAGTGTTTAATTATTACTTCACTTATTTCAAGTTTCAAGATTTGATTTGCATGATGTGTAACGCACATCTGTGTGGAATTATATAAATACAGACACTAGTTGTCATTTCATACCATATGTATATGCACGAGTTCAGGAGTTTAGTGTGCAAGCGTGCATTATCATGACAAAGAGAAGAAAACTATTGGTATAGAAAAATACTTTTTTATAAATTCTAAAACGCGTTTTATGACTTGGCGTTATTTCGATTGAATAGCAGACGAGGCTATCAATAGTATGCAAAATATGCTGATATATGTTCTAGGTTTCAATGGACGAATAATTTATGTCTGTTTTTTGTTTCCAAATTGTCGCGATAGGAGAGCAATTTCTTTCCTTTACGAAAATATATTACATTAAAACAATTCCTGTTACACACTTTGATTTAAGTGTCATTATTATAGAGTTTTTCTCCGAATCTACAGCTATTGATGGCGACTAAGACTCTGGGAGATAACATAAAATATTCATGATATATCTTATATTTGTTTACATCGTACATTTATCAATGGATTTATCCTATATTTGCTGGACAATCAATACCCATCTTTGTATCTTACAAAAACCACCCGTTGAATAACGTATACGATTTGTCATAATAATGTCATTTGTGAATATTCTGATTATTATGATTTTATATACTTGGGTTGCTGAAAATGTTATATGAAGATACAAAGAGGTTATGTTCAATATACAGTTAAGTATAAAATGTCAATTAACAATAAATGATATCCCACAATTCAAATGATAAGTATTATTTATGAATAATACACACTAGTTTTATATAACATACCCGAAATAATATTGGCAATTTGATAGCTGTCCTCCTATGATCGTACCTATTTCGGTTATAATAAGTTTAAGCAAACAATTGATTGTTTCAATATTTGAATCGATTAAAAAAATTGACACAACGCCAAGTATGTATTTGTTAAGATATATATAAACTGCATGTTGGAATTACAATTTTAAAATGGGCATAATGTCAGTACGGAACCGCTTTAATTATGTAATGTATTATAAAAAAAAAAAAACTGTTGTTTTTCTTTTCGATAGCATTAAATTCTTATTTTGATTTTGTCGATGTCTCAGTGACAATTTTTCACTCGGATATTTGATTTGAAAACAAACGTAAATCATGAGTTATAGTAAAATACTAAAATTGTTTTCCTATATGTACAAATATCGCAATATATTTCCTATTAAATTCGAGACTTACTGGAACGAGCTTATGTGTTTCTCACACTATTTTGTCACAAATATGCGTATACTGTCGCTTCGATTTTCGCGTGGTATGATAATGTACTACAAAGAGCTTCCATTTTCGATCAATTCTAATGGATCGTCCTCAATATCGTTCAATAAATATCTCGATACGCCTTCTACGTTCGACCCAATCGCCCTCAAATTAATATGCTCCCCTACATTATCGAGATAATTTTGAACTCTAAAAGTATACATTACACCTTTGACGTGTCATATTCGTTTTTCCGGTCCTTTTTGATGAGATAGATATCCAAACAGTTAGCCCGTGGGACATTCTTTTATATTTTAAAGACGTTTACAATACGAAAATCAATGCGTCAATCATAACGGTTCATAAATATATTCATGCGTGCCAGGTTATTGATGGAAAGCTATACAATTACCGAGAAGATACAGTTTAACCTATAAATTTTTATTCTGTTTTGATTTTGCCATCGTCTTAATGATTTCAACAGGGTCTTCCACAATGCCATTGCTGTGCCGGGTTCATAGGATCCATATGTCGTGAAAGCACGTGCATGGAAGCTGGATGTCAGAATGGCGGCAAGTGTCTTGTGTCAGATGATGTCACAGGTTCCAGTATAACATTACAACAGTTCCGTTGTAAACGGATATAAAAAGGACAAGAATTAATGAGAAACAAAATTACAACAGTTCAATTAAATGATCAATCTTTCATGGAATTCGGTTATTCAAAACTGAATCAAACGTGCGCAAATACAATTCAAACAACAATATATTTATTTCATTATCGATTCAATAAAAGAAAAGTATAGTTCAGCAACTTGTTATGGCATTCTATAAGTTCGTAAGATCACTTTTGTGTTTGACTTTCATGTTTGTGCACTTCATGCAGTTATTGCTTGCTCAATGCCGCAAATCCAATCTAAATTGTTATACATTGAACACGTATGAGCGACATTCCTAGTTGGAAGCGAGAGCTTCTTTACGAAAAAATATATTAATTCTGTTAAACGCTGTTACAGAGTAAATTCGGCAAATAAAGGGCAATATATATTCATGTTGCCATTTTGAAACACTAACTGTTAACGAACAAAAAACTGACTATGTCGAAAATATGTTTGCTATACCAAAAGGAAAACACCAACTCTTCTTTTAAATCAAAACGAAATGGACACTGACGGCGCAGTTCAAAACAAAAACTAGTGTTATTTCATCAAACGTTTTATAGTATGTCAATTGTCAAATCCGAAACGAATCTTATCTATTTGTGGTGGCATTAGTTACAATTGCTGGACTATGAACGCATGGATGTTTGTGCCTTAATCCAACACAGTTGTACTTTTACGTACATGTAATAAGCACAACCTTTTTGAATTTAATTTGACCGGGGTTATATAGGCGACGGGATTTGTGTCACCTTAAATAGTAACACTACTAAAGTGATTTCAGACATTCAATTATAATAAACAAATCTAAGTATCTTCATTTTATTATCTTTAAGTTCTGATTATTTCACACATTGTTTATCAAAGCTATTATCATACGCTTTGCAGTTTTGACAAAACATGTTGACTACTTTCAGAACTTGAATAGTATAGTCATTCTTAAAGCAATCGTTATTTTCCGTTGTGCCTATTGCAGGATACGCGCCTGTGTGTGAGTGCCCCGCAAACACTACCTGAAGAAGATGTGAGGTGGTGCTCAATTCGTGCTGGTCCAGCCCGTGTTTTCATGGCGTCAGCGTGGACAACTCGAGTGGCTCTGCGTGCTTCTGACCCAGGTAATTATGAAATAACCAGTCCTGATTGTTTTTTAATTTTCGTACAAATACAGTCCGCACAGGCTTATCAGGGACGACACTTTCCGCCTAAACTGGATTTTCCTCTAGTAGAGTCTTCCTTTTAACAAAAAATGCAATAACAGCGGAATGGGTCGTCCCTTAAAGCCTATGCGAACTTCCCAGGCACATGCGTAAAGCCCCGTTTCCCAGAGCGCGGCTCATTTATAAAACACACACTAAACATATGCGCCCTTGTAGGCTATCACGGTCCGGACTGTGGACTCTAGTACAACGAGTGTGACTCCGCCTGAACGACGGCACTTGTGAGGACATGCTAGATGCGACCAAGTGTCGATGTTACCATGGTTACAGGGGATCCAAGTGTGAAATTAAGGTCGGTGGGCTTACACATAATAATGTAATATGTGTCGTAATTTGACGTTTGGTTATTCGTAAAGCAATTGAAATCCACGATTCTCTGCATTTGTCGCTTGAATGTGATGGTCTCAGTTGTTTTAATCATGTTTGTGTTTGTCGTGTTGGTTAGTGATTGGTCAATTTCTGATATGAAGTTTTCCTCTGGTAAAGCACTAGTTTCACTTTTTTATATTTCAACAATATTGAGATCAAGTGGCATAGCGAAATCTGTTTCAGAAAAATCGTAGAGTAATATGTGTTAAATAGTGATTTCGTCAATGTCGTCAATTGCGTCAGAGTCTGTGAAAGACAAACAAATCTAAAGGATAAACCCCCAAGATCAATCTAATGCAGAACTGCCATGGTCCATTTTTAACTAAAGTGTTGGCTTTAAATATGTCTCTTGTGAAGGCAAAAGTATTTTTTATGTGAAACTTGGAAATTTAATATTATTTCAGCAACGATGTTGTATTTTGCTTTTGTTTTGTTAGACAAGTTGAGTCGGTCAATAAACGCCAAAGGCTTAAATATGATTGTACAAATCGCGTTTGTTTAATGCCGCATCCACTCAATTCACACTGATTAATTTTCATTAATTCTGGACTGGGGAATATGTTGCGTGTAATGTAAATACACGTGCGAAAATGTACATTCATTAAGTATGATAGCACACTACGGTTTATGGCATTGTGAATGAATATTCTGAAATAAAATATGAACATCCAGAAATGTAGAAATTCAAAAACAAACTTATTTGCATGGAGTTTAGTTTGACTTTGTTCTTTTTTATGTTATATGTCGAATAACGTACTACAAGTTTCATCAAAGTAACTTAACCCCATCCGTCCCATCTGAAATTTAAAACAACTTCACAATTATGAGAACACATCATCGTTAAAAACCTATGATTTAACGTGCCAATTTTTGTCATTCCACTAAGTTATTGTACCGTGCTTCAACGTGTAGTACATTCAGAGAAGTATTAAATTATATGTACGTTTTTGAAAACCATAAATATAACAAATATGATTAATGTCAAGATCGCAAAGCAGTTTTTTTCGGAATTGTTCAGCAGTTATAAAATCTGGCGTCGACAGGATATTACATTACAACATGTGATAAGCTGTCAGTCATGAATTAGTTCAAATAAATATTACACCTGTGTGAAATGAGAACGTACTATTTAAATATCATTACTTAATTTGTTTGCTCAGTCGCATAGAAAAAGTGATAATAAACTTAGAATCAGATTATTCACAGTGAAATGCCAATGTGCTTGCTAGGGGATCAAATAGTTTGTCATGCAATCTGTGAGTGGTGAACTTCTTGATGAGTTTCTTGATGTCATGTCTTTCACATAAACAGTTTGACCAGGTTACACGACGACTGAGTCACAAAAGTGGCTTCCTGATTGGTAACAAGGTTTTCTGAGGTTTGTCCAAGTGTCTTAGGTTTTAGACACACGTAACCCAGATTTGCACCTGGACTAGATATTGTACAAATAAACATTATGACCAAGTTTCATCAAGATTGAGATTTTAATTGGCATTTAAAGTGGTGACATTGTTTTCAAAGATATGACTTGGTGACCTAGGTTTTGAACAAATGTGACGCAGATTCGAATTTGGTCTATATATCGTAAAGTTAAACCTTTATTAACTAGACCAAGTTACACCACGATTAAGTCATACATTGTCGATACAAGATTTTTTCTTAAATATTACATGGTGACCCATTTATTTGATACTCTTGACGAAGCTTGAAATTTGTCGATATATAAAGATTTGTATTATGATCAAATGTTGTCAAGATTGAATCATAAATATGTACGAACGGTGTTGTATGGTTTGTCTAAGATTTGACCTCATGACCTAGTGTTTGGACACTACTGGCCTTTGTTGAAATTGGCCTATATATTGATAAACATTATCACTAGCTTTTATGAGTTTTGTGTCATAAATGTACCTTCACATTTTCTGTTAAAATGTTCATGCTTTATTATTTGAAATATTCCAATGATGACACTTGTGTACAAGCTTAACTGTATGCTGTTTCGCAGATGTATTTCATCTTTTTATCTCGCATCTGCCCTGTTGCGATTTTATGTTATAATAATAAAGTTATAGCTCCATACACAATACTAAGAAAGATAATAAACAAAAGCATATATACAATATAAAACTATGTATATATGTTTATGTAATAATGACAATACTTGAATTACGTAATCGTATATGTCTAGTAATAATAAACTATTTGAAATTGTTTTCAGTGTAACTACCAATATGTCTGTTACGTTGAATTTTGGGATAAAATACAAACAATGTCTTTGCATTCGAGGCGATAAACCATAATAAGTGCCAGCAGTAAAATGTATGTATTTATCAGTATGGTTTTGAGTGGCATGTAGGGTACACCTGAATAAAATACTATGACCGAAAATTTTGACAAATCATAGTCATCGTTACAAAGAGTCGGCTGTCCGTTGTTGCTGTTATTAGTTTTATGTTTATATTCCGAACAGAGAATTGAAAGTTAGTAACCTAAATACATAGCAGCTTAGTTACTTCTAGCTTTGCATGTACGTAATACAATTACGATAATAAATGAACTTTCGCATAAGGTCAGAGACATTTTGTCATAGCAAATGATGCTTCTTTTTGGAGTGGGTAGTTGGATGTGTTATTTCCTGTCAATTACTGAGTCACGTGGAATAATGTGGTCGTACAACGTCAGCGTTCCCGGCCACCACCAACTAATTCCGTTGTCAATGTGTTTATATAATTGCATGGGTTACGGAAAGGCATTAACGTTCCGCGTCTTCAAAACATAGTAATATACGATTGAATTGTTAACTGTTGAATGTTTAAATCCCATAAACTTAGACATTAAAATATCTTAGAGTAATGCGATCGTCTAAAATAGAACCGCGTTGTGTAACTGGTCAGAGTGATTAATATGCAATTCAAATTATGAATGTTAACTAACATATTTTGATAATACAAAGTGAAATAAGACGCTTGTGGTTAGATGTATATTGTGAGAAGCAACGGATCATGTGTACCTTAAAACCTAAATAGTTGCCTCTTATCCTCACAAGCCACATTATTATTACACCAAACATGATAAACACGAAGACTGTCCGGTGGCAAATAATGTCGTTCTAATGTCTTATGCTGGTGATAGCGTCCATGTACTCTAAATATAAGAATAATGAAACTCCAAAAATATTATCAAAAGGGACATTCTAAACCTTTTTGTTCATTACAAAAGGTAACCACTGATGGTATGTACCATGGGAAAAATAATTATCCAAGCTTTAACTTTCTCAATTATTTAGTATAATATGTGTCTAACAATTCCTTTTGATGAGTTGCGATCGCCGAGTCCGGTGTATATAAAAGTGCAAGAGTTAACGAAAAGGTTCACGAAAGTCATTTTTTTAGTTCACCATATATACCGTTGCGTTTTTCATTGAGCTTACCGCCTTTGAAAATAAGGGTAGCCAATTAGTACATTTCAATTGAGGGTGGGTGAAAATGGCAATCTTTGACATTTAAATTTATGATTTTCAAAACGCATTTATAATTTCAAGATGCAGACGCATCAGGAATAATTGAATGGATTACGTTTGTTCAAATTCATTTTCATACAAAGTATTCTGAAAACTGATATATGCTTGTCCTTTTCAAACATATGAATTTTGATTGAATAGTATGTTTATAGCTTACATTCATGCATATGCTACGTTTCTTCAATTGTGACCTCTTTGTATCTCAGAACTCATGTGTGAACCTTCATATTAGCACACACATAATTAAGTTATATGCACACAATAACACGCCACTAACGTCTCTTCCAGAAAGATATGACTCAAGAGACAGCTGCTCCTTAAAACATATGTGACGTCTAATAGAATAGGTTATTACATTAGGTGCATTATTTCAGCCAACTACATCGTGTTCCGTTGTCTGTGTTTAAAAAAAAAAACTTGCGAGTTTTGCGAAATATTTCTTATTTTTTTATATTATTATGATAACGTCGAACAAAGACGTCTGTATGAAAACGAAATTGGCCTGACATTATCGTGTCTTCAGAAAACGGTCCTAAATGACAAATTAAACGATTTGCAGAAGAATCCGTATGTGCTGTTTAAAGACGGCCGTTTATGTTTCCATATTTGTAACTCCCTTAAATAAATGGAACGACTGCTCTTTTCAATACGTGCTTCTCTTAAAACACATATGTTTCAATCGCGATGGGAGAAAAGGATTAAGATCTTATTATAGATTGTGAACGGATTTGTTTTTGTTTGTTTTTACTTTTGTATATATGGGATTGGGTGCAGAAGATTAAACAATATTTATTTCGTTTACGATAAAACAAAATTAGTCCTTTGATAAATTATTCAATTTGGTGTGGCCAAAGCGCAAGTGATTTGGTAGTGTTTTTATAGTAATATGGTTTCTGGAGAAATAAAAGGAATATTGAAACTGCAAAAAAAAATCAGGATAACAATTCTTATTGACACCCGATAGTCTTTCTTTTAAGGCAAGCGACCAATTGCCCTATAAACTACAGGACAATACATACAACACGGCGAAAAACAGTAAAAATGAGTATAGCCTGGGTCGCCGCCCTGGAAAGGTAAATTCAAAGCATTTTGGGGTTTTAACCGGATGAATGACGCGTCGAACCTCAAACTTAGCCCAGAATGTAAAGCTGACACCCACTGTAAATAAACATTTAACTAATTGTTATTCAAATAAAAAGTCAGTACAAGAGGGGTTATATTCTATTCGCAATGCAATTCATTTGCTAAATGGTTAAATATGCATCAGAGCAACAGAATAACGGCATTTGTCCAAGTAAATACGTTTACTGATTTGCATCAGTAAAATTATAAGATAATAAAGATCTATAGCGATATGGCAGTGTGCTGGACCCAGATCTATGTTCATGCCTCCTGTTGTCCGACTGACTTTCGGCTACAAAGTTACAAGCACCATGTACATTTTTCATATGTTAACATACATCCTATATGATGTAACATGATTGGAGATTTATACTATTAATTAACTATATTTTGAACAAAACAAACATTTTCCAATAACTGTTGTGGAAGGTTTTGACTTGTATTATTGTGTTGATTTTTTGTCCAAACTGTGATGAAAGTGGTTTGCACATTTTTATGAACACGTTTTAAATTGAAGCGAAACGTATGTATTTTCCGCTGCATCTGATAATACAAACTTGCATTTATAACGATCAAAATTAAAAAAAAAAATGTTAAACACGATTGATTGTCGCTGAAGATACAAAAGGCAGTGTTATTTTGCCTTTAAATGTACCGAATTGCTGTATAGGACACAATTATGTTCTCTCATATTATGCAGTTTCTGCCTCTTTACACTTAACAACGCTTTTAGATTGACAAATATGTTTCGGCTGTTCAATTCAAGATTGTTGCTGGAGTTATCTTTTCCAGAATGAAATGAATCAGAAAAAAAATATGTTTAATATGTGTGTTTAAAGAACGAAAATGAACATGTTGCATACTTGCATATATATTTAACATTATCCAATTAAATATATCCCATTTACCCAACGCATGTGTGCTTCAAGAATGACATTAACCATTAGCAGTGTAAATATAGTGTAAATATTTGTATAAGTGCAAATGAGAATACATGTTAAGAGGCCACTAATGTCGCTGACCGGAAAGGTCTGATGTTTTGTTCAGCCATTATTGTCTCTAAAGACATTTGACCGCAGACAAATGTGACTTCTTGTGGGCAATTTGAGACGAATGAGTTATTTGTCGCATTATTGATGGCAGTTACTGAGAAGCTTGGAATGTGGTCCAGTTACTCAACGAACCATGCCACCACTTAACATGTATGTTGTGTTTATATAATTGTCTCGAATATTGAAAGACATTGATTTTGTTTACCACAATCCCAGAACATTCTATTCACCGCTTATTATTTTTCTAAGACAAGGGGTAACATTAAGGTGACCTCATTAACACAGGATTCATAGTTTGAACACTCGGTGCAAGAGCAAAGAGTTAGATTGTGTTTGAAGAAAATTTGAGGACATTTTTAAAGTTCTTTATTAGCCAAATGTGTGTCCATAAATTCAACTGGTAAATGTATGAACTTGATCTCGTAATAAAAGGCGCTAGGTAGGCTGTAATTTTATCCGAATATGTCAACAATTGTCATACACAATGTTGAAGTCATTGCGGTGTAGATGTTCATAAAAAGTGTAATGTTGTCTTATATCATATTACCTCTTGTACTTGTTATTGAAGTGTCTTCCGACTTGCCAACAACAAGTTAAGGTGCGATATATGTGCAGCAACAGTATATGCCCAGTTTGCAGAAATATTTAACATTAATGATATAAGATGATATAAAATACAACAGGCATTTGAACAATTAAAACTATTAGAACTATAAAGATATATTTTGTAATCACAATCTTTACATAATTTTAATCTTGTCGTGTTGGTATATGAAACACACCTGCATTCATATTATGTATTTCAAGATCGCGTTCAATCATCCAAACATGTGATTTTTGAACATCCTCATTACTTCTAACAGATTCTATGTATAGCAAAACAAAACAATCGGGTCTAGCGGAAATGCATGTCCTTGATTGTAAAGGTCTAATGTTTGGTTTGATAAAAAATAATGATCCAATAATATGCCATGTTTACATGGATGAGTTACTGGACGCAGTGTTCCTGTCAATTATTGTTTCGCGTTTGCAGTCTGATTGAGCGGTACCGGTTACCGATAACTGATTCCATTGTCAATTTGTATAAACGATTGCCTATTATTAAAAGACAGTTGCTGTCTGTGTCTTCAAGAATTCGTGTGACGCCATTGAATTCGTTCTTTGTTGACAAAAAAGGCAATATTGCTGACTAAATTTCCAAGAAAATGAAACATCTACATGGTTTATTTGTAATTTTTTTTTTTGCAAACAAAACGTCCGGCAAAATTGTTTATTTTCAAGTATTTCGGTAAACAGAGACGTCTCTATAAAAGGACATAACATGAACTGTCTTAAGCTGAGTGTAGATCAGCAGATTTAAAGTTATTCCCATTTTGGTTTCTTGACAGGATCCTTTTTCGTTCAATTTGTGTTTCCCTTAAGCGCATTGCGTTAATACAGATTCCATTTTGTGTATCTCAAAGACCACAGATTATATCTCGTAAGGCAAACTTGTTGCGGAAATTGTGTCATGTCTTGCATTGTAGGCTTCTATTAATTAGTGTCTCCAATGAAATCCGTTGTAAGATTAGGGTTTAACGATATATGTTAAGGCAACAACAAAATACATCAGACTAAACAGGATTAAAGATTTTATATACTTAAAAAAAACAACAGCAGCATTGTTACTGCTCTCGTCTTTGTAATGTTATACCTTGAATCTAAGAAAACGTTACAAAAGACATTATGCTTATATATGACCTTCATATAAGAAGTAAATTATTCTTATAATCATAGTTGATGATAAATTCATATATATATTGTTTAAAAATATTTGGATACATTATAAACAAAATGTCAAACTCATCACAAAGGTGTCCGTGGATTCGTTGCAATGTGACTTAATTTCGGAATTAAGTAGAGCAGTCGAATGTATATCTTTAATTAAGTTACGTTCACGCTTTAAACAAAGTTTTGCCAACGTTTTCTCTTGTCAGGGTTCTATTTCTTGTTGAGTGTGTTAATTTAAGAAGGACACTGTGTAACAATTGGGACTTGATGGACCTTTATCCTATTTAAATTGATCTAGTTACTGCATTATCCATTAATTGCTCTGTTGTTTTAAGTCCACTGAGAGGTTAAGAAGGAGATGGTGGTTGAAATTTACAGTCTAAAAGCAACAATTTTAGCACCAGTGATCATCTCATGCAACATACCAGAGCAATGTATATATTTAATTTCAAAGAAACCAATCCTTAAGTACAATGAATATGCTAGATACTTGATGATTGTCTACGAGTATATAATAGTGATTGTAATTGTTCTTGTTCAACAGCTGAATGATGGCTAAAAGACAAGTATCTTCAATTATTATTGGAATGTCTGCACACGTACACAACACCACCTTGTAGAAGAGATATTAGAGGGCCGGTAGTAAAATTCCGGTTTGCAGCAGTGTTAATACTTTCTGAAAATTGCACAAATACAGATAATATAAAGAATAATGATGTATATATTTATGCCATATATAATAAATAAACACTGAAACCTTGTAATTTGGTTAAAGGAACGAACTAGTATGGCGTATATAATTCTAGTGTCAAGAATTGGACACTTGGATACATGTATATCATCGATTTATAAACTATTGTCATCGCATCCACCTGCTCTTCTTGTGTAAATCTATCAATTACGTAAAGCGTTAGGTATCTAAAGGCAAATAAGTAAACAATCAATTGGCCACTGAGGTCAGGGCCGGTATTCGCAAAGCCCCTTGGAGATGTTTTAACTTATGTTTTGCACTTAAATGAAAATTACTAATCAGATTACCTATGTGTATTCCAAAGTTTTCTGCTTAGAAAAGGCAAAACATAACCATTTCATTAACTTTTTCATGTACAAATACCTGAACATTAGCTAGCAAGCAACCTAAGGAGTATGACGTCTTGGATCAAGTTTTTTTTTTAACAAAAGGTCTATTGTAAAAGTAACTTTCTAAGGTTTGATAAGAATGTCGCTTGTTATATTATTGTATTTGTGTCTTAACTTAAGTAGTTTAACATTCTCAATTTCTGATCTCAACTGAGAACATGAGATTTTTCCACTCAGATGAGAAATGATAATGTCGGTCAGCTCGCTAACAATCTCGAACCACTTCGGTGAACACAACCTTGCGCATGATGATCAAACTCATCTCGAACATTGACGAACAAAATCAAAATTGAGTCAGAATATTGACTTGATTATGTTTATGATACTAGGCCCTTGGCGAAGTATCATAATCATTCTAAATTTGTTTGCTAAACTCAGAAGATGAGATTTGATCATACAATCAAACATTAAGAAAAAAACTCAAAGTTGATCAGAACATTGACTAAAGTACAAAGTATGTTCGTGATGCTAGGTCCCTTGCCTTTGGTTAAGTCAATTTTGACTGTTCATACATGTATCAACCGCGGAACAATGAGACGTCTAACGCATTAAGTTATTGTGTGCATTGTGTCTGTCATTTACAGCTTTGCGTGGAATGAAGTGGTCTAATAACAAATTTTGTTGTCAATGTGTGTGTTCGGTTGATGACTTTTGCTGAGTGCATCACATAACATATAGTATGACAGCTTGAATGCCTGCTGTAGAAGAAACGCCATTTAGGCTGACCTCGTGCGCAACAAATGCATACAATTGCAATATAAGTATTTACTATATATTATAGTTATTAAGCAATATTTACATTTCTTATATTCTTGTCTCAGAATGGTTATTCCAGCAGTACCAAATGCATGCACATCAATTTAAGTTATACAAATTTACTTTGTATGTAATTTATACCACAGTTATTTCATGCAAGGCGATTTTATATAAATGTAAAAAAACGAAATAGCACAGAATTAAAATAAATTATGGTGAGATTATTGCAGTTTGTGTCGCATCTGTGACATACATTTACAAAATAAAATACGAACATAATCAGACAAGAAATACTTAAATTTCAATGAAGCCAATTATTTATTTTAACACAATTAATTTGCAATAGAAATTGAATATGTGAGAAATTAAAACAGGAATTTAATGCTGTCACGGGCATACTTAAAATGAATATGAAATATGAAACGTTCCATGTGAACAGGATGAAGAGTTTCTTTGAGAGATAGGATATTCTATAAAATGTATTGTGTAGTTAAAAATGAAATATTATTAACTCACACCTAGATTGTGAATAAAGGAATAACAGCCAACGTAAAATCGTGTTTCATTTATCCCTTTCCGTATCCACACACAATGTTTTGAAAACAGTGAGCAACAAAACTGTATGTTTGTTCAAAGTGAAAGCCAGAGGCCGCAGCACTTCCTTCCTTTCATCATTTTCGTGTCATCCATATAAACATTGAATCATTAAATCAATGGAACCTTTCCGTCTGATAAGTCGTCTATTTCTAGCTGCATCGAATCCAAGTGATTGATATTACATATACAGATGCGATATACCGGTGACCGAACTTAGGCAAATATTCGCTGATGTTGTATAATTGAAAGCAAAGTTTGGTACACAAAATGAACATGTGATTAGATAATGGACGTATCTTATAGAGAAGAACATATTTTTAAATTGAAAGTACATACATCGAGATGTTGTGCTCGCTTTACTTATGTAGGTTTTATAATTAGTATCTGTATTGATTAATAATTTGAGTTGCAGAGTTTTAAGTTTCGATATGCTTATAAGCCCGTTTTTTTGCACTGACATATCGAATGCGAGTTTTCCAAAATAAATCGTCTTTTTTGTGTTTGTGTCTATGTTGTAATTTCATTTTTTTTTATTTCGCAATTTACATTTTGAGTCATGATTGCCAGGATAAGTGTGAGGTTCATATTTTAATCTGGTTTACACCCCAAATGCTCTGCATTGAGCGTTCATCTCTTGGTTCATCTACTTAAAGAGAAATTTATATGTATGATGTGTACCAATTTGTTTACGTTTATACCATATTGTTTCATAGAACAATCATAATTGGTGAAAGAAAAACACAGAGTCGTCTATGCACGAAACGTTATATCGGGTTGCAGTGTACAAGGTTATTTGAACGGGGCACTGAAAGAGCCAGTCTCTTGAACGGGGTGCCTCGTGTATATCGCCATATCAACAATTACAAAGCTAGCAGGTCTTTTGTGGCGCTAGTCATATGAGAGAGAATCCCGTTGCACTCGATAAAACTTGAGTCTCTTTCTGTGAAAATTGGGCTTAATGCATGTGCATATAATGTCGTCCCAGAACAGCCTGAGCAGTTTCATTTTTTTTTGGAATTTAAGTTTCAATGAGGTCTCTACTAGTCGAAAATCAAGTGAAGACGGAAAGAGTTGTGCCTGATAAGTCTGTGCGGACTGCATAGGCTAATCTGGTCGACACTTTACGCACATTCATTTAGCCCAGTTTTCTCAGAACGCGGCTATGGCCTGTCATGTGTCAAAGCCGGAAAAGGCGCATTTCTGTTTCAGTAAGTATTGTTGTTTTGTTTGCTGTTATGTCTTGGTGGGCTTTATTCTGTGGTGATTCTTAAATAAGAAATAACGCAGATGTTATCAGCAAACGTGTGCATATAAACTGATATGTGTGGTGTCTCGTTTTGTTGCATTTTTCAAACGAAGGAAAGGGTGTGGATCTTTTTAAGAACAACACACGAGTCAAGCTGTATATATGTTTCACTTTAATTTTGTTTTTAGGTCGACTTGAGAAATCCGAATCAGTGTGGTGCCAACATTTCCTGCATTGATCTTGGAAACAACGTGCACTGCGCATGTCCCAAAGGACGTACAGGTAGTAAATGACGCTTGTAACGATGTCAGTCTTTTGACTGTATAATGAAACTGCGCTTTTGTTGGATTACAAAAAGTCGATTAACTCCTTCAACATGTCTCACCAATCATGAATTTCTTTTGAGTACTCATGTTATCAGTTATAAATTTTATTATTCGGAGATGCACAGTTATATAAAAACACTTATGCAACGATATCATTTATTGCGTAACATGTAATAAACAGCCAATGTCAAAATGGTCTAGTTTGATTTCTTCTCAGATCTTAACATCATAAAGCAGAAGATACAAATTCGGTCGCACATGTGTAATACACATTGAACACATAACATTGCATACATAGCATACCATTAGGACAAATAATACGCTTTTCGAAACCTCATCTTCATTGATATTTAGAAAAATACAAAACATCAACTATAGCTGTCAAAGCATCAACTATGAATAACTAAATAAATATATCTGTTTAATTTCATCTAGAATTTAAAGTTTGTTTTGTACATAACAAATCCCACAACGCATGAAATAACAACAAGCGCTACAGGCAGCACGACTTTCAAAAGCATCTGTTTGTTCTCCGCATTGTCTTCCTTCCGTTCCCGCTTCTGCTTCCGTGTTTCCTTCACTTTTCCCTTTAGTTGACGCATTTTGTTAGTCGCCCCGTCGAGATCTTATCATGAAATGCGATTCTACCATATATCTAACGAATTTTCGCAGTGTTCGATGTCTTTCACCTGGCTTTATTTATCTTGATGCAGTTTAGTAAATCCTTTCCGTATTCGTGCTCAATACAAATGGTATTCTATTGTCCTGAAATCAGAAATGTGCACAATCCAATTTCGCAGTTGATGTAATACAACATTTGTGGAGGGTTTCAGTTTTTATTAACATGAAATGTCGTGAATATTTGTACTTTGTTACTTGATAAGAACCTTAACATTCAATAAAAACATTCACAAACGAATCGGTTACACACACTCTTATTTTAAGAATCGAAACTAAACTATTTAATGGGTATATTTAATCCGATGAAAAAACTAACTACATGTATATACTATAACTTGAGCGTGTTACAGTATTGACGACAGTCCCGTCCCGACCGACGTTGCGTGTCGTTTGATGTAACAAGTTCTTATAATTATTTTATAAAAACGATAGATTCTAAGTTTAAAAGGGAGCCAAAAGCAATTTTTTTAATCCTACGATAAAATTGCTTAAGTTATGCAGCATATCTTTAGGATTATAAAAATTCCTAACTTCATAAGGAACCATGTAGGCAAATAGTAGTTGTAGTAATAGTGGTAGTGGTATTAGTATTAATAGTAGTAGTATTTATATGAACATACATAACGCGCGCCTGTAAAAACAGTTATTTACCTCTTCTGTTAATAACACGTGGCATGTACTATTCCGTGTTCCGCGTTCTTACAAACAATATCGTGAATTCATACAGTATAATGGCAAATACAACACTTTACGATGTAGAGACATATCCAATTAAATCAGTATTGAAATCATTATATGTACGTTACTTATATAAACTGTATAAAGCCTGCATTCAGTACAATATAGTAAAAACCACGCTTTATTCGGTCAAGTGTGAAGATGTAGGCTAATATTTAACACTTTACTGAATAATACCTGTAGGGCAGTACAGTCTATTTACAGAATAGATCATTTAATTGTTAAAAAGAACAAAACTCGTACCGATGTCCGTTCTAAATTATTTAACTTACTGTAGAGGATTATACCACATGTAGATTTATCCCAACACTGTTTACAGTCTGTTTACATGTTTCTTTATAAATGAACGAGTGAATGAATAACCTCAATGTGCGGAGGTTAAAAAACACTAAAAACCTCGCTTTACTATTTTTCACGGCGCGTGTGGACTATCAATACACCATATTTGCAGTTAAAATGTAAATGATATGAAATTTAAATGGTTATAAACAAATGCATCGCGCTTTTGCAATCGAAATCGTTATTGCATGAATCGATATAGAACAATAATACACAATCGAAATGGGTACTGCATGCAATTGAAATGAGAAGTACATGCAAACGAAACAAAAATTCGATGCAATCGAAAACAAATGCAAATAAATCCAATCGAAATTTGAAATTTTCTCTTATTGACAATTACAATTACATGCAAAACTGATTTCAAATTCTGTAAATTACATGTTACTGAAATCAGAAAATTGCACTTAATCGAAATCGAACGATAACTATATGAAATTAATATTGGAATATCATATGCGGAACAAAATGAAAATTACATAAAATTGACGGAATATTACATGTAATTGAAATTTGACCATTACATGCAATCGGTAAAGGACAATTTCACATAATCGAAATAAAAAATACGGGAAAAGGTGTGCGATCGAAAAAGGTAAAAGTATAAGCATTACATCATAAACGAACAAACAATCGAAATCGGAAATTGAGTTTGATCTTAAGGGTTGTGTTGTATATATGCATGAATGTGTTCATTGATTATGTAGGTTTCCTTTAATATAAGCACAAGTTTCCCTATTAAGCATGCGTATGTTTTCGACGTTTAGTCATACTACATCATGTAATTACACATTATGTTATTTATATATAAAAACGACGATCCCATTGCAGGTGACAGGTGCGACCACGTGATCAGCGCGTGCCTTTCCAGTCCGTCCAACAGTCACGCCACGTGCATTGAACAAAATGGCGGATACAGGTGCCAGTGTCCGGCCACATTCGCTGGGAAACAATGTGAATACATGAGTAAGATTATTGCAGATAATGTTCAGTATACCTTATTCGGAACTCAATTAACTCAACTCTAGATACAACATCTGAAAACGCATTAATACTCGAATTTTAAAAAGTTTAAAATTTCTTCAGTTTGTTTGACATTACTTTATCTTCTTCTTTTGTGGAAAAAAAACACACTTTTTGGCAGGCGGGAATCTGAAAACACATAAATATTGACATTTTAAAAAGACGCTTAATTTAAATCACTTTAGTTTGAATGATAGAACTTGTGTTCCTTTATCTTTTTAGAAAAAAAATCATTCGTTTTGCCATGTGGGAATTTGGCCAAATTTCGGCAAAAACAAATTGACCAAATTGTCGTGGTACCTCATTTAAATAATAATAAAAAAAAACAGAGTTCTCTGAGTGCCGAAAAACAATTACCGTTACTATATGTTTTATACCAGTAGACATACATAATTATGTTTCGAAGTAAACCGCTGGGACAATGTGCTTTTACATTTTGTGATAAATGATACCAAAATATGTGAACATGAGCAAATAGATTGATACGTAGGTAAGTGAGCAAATAGAGAATAGTGTGTGCACATGTATGTATTTGCTGTGCTAAAATGGCAAACGAAGTATTTTATAGCGAATTCGGTTAAGAGATTACAAAGGCTAAATTGCCAATACAACAACTAAAGCTAAAACCTGATACTATGGCGTGTCTAACGATGCACAATTCTATGTTTCCATATATTTACAACGATAGTATAGATGTAAAAATATGTTTTATAAAATTTCGTATTTATGTTCTGTATATTTATGTATTTGTGGTAAAACGAGGTCAAATGAGCCGTGTCATGCGAAAATGGGTCTAATGTCATATGCAGCCATCGTAGCTCCAGACCAGCCTGTGCAATCAAGTTGTCTGGTCAGGAGCTACGCTGTCCACTATTAACTTCTGAATGGTTTTTAGGTCTCATTAGCAGACGAAAAGTTCCTTGAGCTACGCTGGCTATATATGGCATAAGTCCCGATTTCGCAGGACACGGTTTATGTTAATTAATTTATAACATATGGCGATCATTCTATAAATAGCTGGTGATGTTACTGCGCTGTTCAGTTTGTAAGTATGTTTTTAATTTTAACGAGTGATTTGATGGCTGACACAGACGACAGAGTACGCTGTTCTGTTTTCTTCCCAAGTGATTGTATATTAATATATTCCGTTGCTGCCTCTTTCTTTCAGTGGACATATTCTCTCCGCCCGTCGAGACCTCGGAGCTCTCAGACTCCGCCCACCGACACAACCTGTACATCGTGGCGGGCACGCTCGGGACGCTCGTGCTGGTTGTGGTGGCCGTGCTGGTCGCCTGCTACTGTCGCATCTACGAGACCTACCGGCAGCTGCGCTGGCACCGACTGCGCAACCATATACAGCGCTCCGTCTCATGGTATGCGATTTGTTTTAGAGCTGTGCCATGCTCTGTAAAAACGGGCTTAATGCCTGTGTGTAAAGTGTCGTCCCAGATTAGCCTGTGTAGTCCATACAGGCTAATTAGGGATAACACTTTCTACCTAGACTGGCTTTGTGGGGGTAAAAGTGTCATTTAAACGAAAATTTCCATAAAAGCGGAAAGTATCGTCCCTGATTAGCCTGTGCGGACCGTCGAGGCTCATTCGTATAGATTGTATACGGTGGCACAGAAGTTACAGGTGAATGTTTTATTGTTGTTGATACTTCGACTAAGTTGCTAATTTAGTCGTTCATTTTTTTTTAACTAATTACAAGTCATGAAAACAAATTACTAAGTCGAGTCAACGATTTACTCAGTCATGGTAACAACATGAATAAATACACGCACATGATTTAAAAAGAAGCAGATACGTTCACACGAATTAAATTATATGCTTACACCTTGAATCAACATGTTTATTCTCACGCCCATGTATTGTAGCCCCGAACTAGACGTGCACGGGTCCAGAGAGGAGCTCTACAAAGGGGCCCGCCTGTCCGTGGACTCGGCGTTGCTAGGGAACACCACGAGGCTGCAAGGCAACAACAGCAGATGCTACGAGAACTCTACGTTCGAGAGTACCGGAAGTGGCGCCACCATGTCTATGTTGCAGGTGTAGGGGAGGCGCAGGAAGTGTCGGGATATTATGATACTGGGGATGTGCGTCGGTGATTAAGGTGGCCGTTTAACAGACCAATTCGCAAACTTACGGCTATATTCACAAATCAGATTTAAGACTTTAAATGTTAAAGTACATGTAAAGCATATTCGTTAATGTATTGTTATCAATCTTTGGACAAATGTATTCTTTATTCATATGTATATGTATAATAACGTTTTGGTGAAAAAAACTGACAAAAGTTGCCATTTAACATGATGCGGCGTTCAATTAACGCAGAAGCTCCCAGCGGAAGCATTGTGATTGGTTCATTAGTACGTGGTAGCCTTGTCAATATTGATTCACTGGCCACTTTGAATAGGTCCAAAGGTAGGTCAATGTCAATGTGAAATGATTTGTGTAATGTGGGTGTGTTGATATAAAACATCCATGAAAGTATCAGAGCTTTGTAGGAAGTATTGTTGATGTTATACGAAATGTGTCATTTTGGGTTAACCTCGAACGGACGGACGGACGAAACGCTCAATGCCTTCAGGCATGGGTAGATGCTGGGGTCATGACAAGTGGAACGGGGCTCAATTGAAAGCGCTTTAGTGAAAAAACGATGAAGGATTTAAAACCACTTCTGGCAATTTCGTAAAATTACATTGGACACATGTAGACGAATAACGAATAATTGTACACGATCTCTTACATCAATAGTCTAATATTTCACAATGACAAATTGCTTGTCAAGTCCGATCATGAAATAAACTAAACACAGATACGAGAAAAACATGTGTCCACTGACAATAAGCCGTGTTATGTTGCCAAGGTTTTACTATATTATTAATATATAAAAAGAAAACTGCCCCGTCCCCTGGTGGCCACGTTTTTCAATGAACCGGGACCAACTCAGCCGAGATTGCATTTGCAATAAATGATCCAACGAAGTTTCATGAAGATTGCACTATAAATGTGACTTCTAGAGTGTACACAAGACCTTACTTGTCTTCCGTTCTACCAAGTGGAATGCTTATATGAAGTATACACTACATGTATGGCTGATTGGTTTAAGCGCTAGCCTTTTACTCATATGGTTATTGGTTCGAGCACATATGCGATTATTTTTTTTAATTGTTTTCTCGCTTTGTACTTGAGATCTTCATTTAAGATGTTTACATTCATCAAGTTTAAGCATATAATGACACGCTTCAAAACATGCCATACAATGTTTACAAGTTCCTTTAATGTACGGCAACGAACATATCACAAATGACATCCCAGTGCATTTGTAATGCTTTCCTATTGTTCATACAGTACCATCAGTTACTAAAAGATATTTAATTTTAAACAGCGAAATAGTGTAACAGTGGAAATTACGGCATTTTGTTAGTGTTTCACTGAAATTACTTTTACTGGATTCAGAATGTATGCAGCAAATATACCGTCATTATCATGAGGTCATGTGATATAAATTCTCCAAAATATTCTCGCAAAACAAATTTAAAATGTTATCAAATAATTGGCATATATAAAGAAACTGTGTTTTTCACTCGTGATCATAGAAATATAGTTGCACTCGTATATGTTTATCGCCCCATGTTTTGGAAAAAAAAGTAATTTATTTGATTACTCTTGAATAAAAACCGAAAGCAATAATAATCATTTTTATATTTAAAATTATAACACATATTTCTTGACGTTGATAATTTATCAAACGCTGTAATTGTGTATCTTTTCATATTGGCAATTACGTAGTTATTAAAAAATATTCCTTTGATAATTGCTTTTTTATTAAACAATATACCTTCACAATTTACCATAAGTGTTATCTCCCTAATAATTATATCAAAATCTATTTTTAATTTCATGTTGATATTTTCCATATGGGTGGGATTCTATTAATTATGTCGTGGTAACTTAAATATAGGAATAATGATACACCAGAAACATCACCAGGTGAGATATTTTTGTTAACATCCTTTTTCATTTAAGGCAAGCGATCAGTTGCTTTAACAATACCACACAATTACAAAAAATCTCAACATGGAACCAAACAAATAGTAGGAGCTTGGGTCATCGCATTGGTCTATGCAAAATATTTTGGGATTAAGACCAGTATAAAGTTATGCCTAACCTCACACACAATTTGAATTATTTTACGCTCTTTATTCAATAAGTATGTATTAATTTATCGTAACATTTTGTGTATGTAAACATGGAGGAAAATGTTATTATACGAGTTCACGTTATATCTTGTGAATGTTATTCTTGGTACATAAGAAAGCAAAATTCTTCAATTCATCTGAAGAAATATATTCGATGCTTCTTTAGTCATCATCTTGGGTTCATGCACTTTCTCTTGGTCGCAGAGAACACATATTCCCCAGGCATTAGAAACAATCAATGGAACAAACAGTGAATCGCAGCTGTGGTTACCGAGCTAGTTTGTCAGACAAGTAACTTCATCGGTGTTGGTAAACCAAAGGTGATGCAACTATATAAGTAAATGCAGCTTCATTGTGCAACTATCGATAACGGATACGCCATCGCGAATTTACGTGCTTGGAATGATATTGAAACAGTATTTACGTAGTCTTAATATTAAGATACAGTAACAGGGAATTTAGATTAGCAATCGTTGCTTTATGAAGCTTAAAACAAATGAAAGACATGGTGAATACAATTACGCAAATTGGATACAAGGTACAGAAGATAAAATGATTATTGTTTTCATCCTGTTCATCTTCAAATGTGGATGTGAGTCGCAGTCTAACTGCACATTCAGTCAACCTGAACTTTTGGAGTTATATAAATACGCGGAACTTATTCTTAGCATTCATCCAGAAAACCAGGTTAGTCAAACTTTTATAAATATATGTTTGTCGCAGATGTGCACAGTTTTTGTGTGAAATGTGTGTTAAATTAGATTAGTAATATTGTGTGGGTCGGTAAATTGAATCATAAAATTAAATCGATATTACTAAGATATTTCATATTTCATGATATGTATAGTCTTTAAAGAGATACATTATAATTGCGATGAAACATTGTATTATTCAAGTAGTATGACTAAAACGGTTTATATACACTTTTTATTTCATAAATCTAGTTAACAATTAGTTCATCTTATAACAACATGCCTGAATTTTAAGCAAACTAATATATATTTTATAAGAATGAACATGAAACCGAGCTTTACATTTTTCTCCTCAAAATCTTATTGTATATCATTAACTATAAATCATTAAACAGCAAACGCATGTTTATCCTCTTGGTATTTGTATCAAATGATACACAATAGTGGCCAGTGGCAACTTAATATTGCACATAATGTAAGGTGTCAATGACAGATATGTTTAACTCTATCTAATCCATGTTTGTCTTCTCAGGGGAAACAGGTTCTCCGTGTAAGCCTGTGCACAATATGTTTCAAATGCATATGCTCGATGACTTTTATTCAACTATTAAAAATAACACAATTCAACTCTAAAATAAATTATTTTCTTTATAAGTCATAAGTCGTAAGTGACACAGTTAATTTGATAAGAGATGGGCAGCATTATATACATATACATACTTAAACACGGTCTCAACATTTTACCATATGCACTTTTCGTAGGATACTATAATAGTTAATGAGTAAACTATCGCCCAAAATAGCACAGTACTATATGATAGAAATTAATATTAAATCACATCAATTGGGTGGAAAATCCCGTTGTCTGACATTTGAAATTGTTTCGTAGTGTTTTGCACTTTTGCTCTAGTCCTAAATGTCAATCAAGTTTTGCGCCCGAGTGACTTTGGATTCAGTAGACGCATGAAATTGAAGCGAATACGTCAGACGCTGAAATTTGTCAGCTTAATATGCCACGCATATTTAACAGGCATTGAATGCTCTAAGGATTACTGAGACTACTGGATGTAATTAAACTATATTTAAGTAATTTGCGATTGTCTAGGGTATAATATGTATAGTATAAAAACAGTAAATATTTTGACATTTGCTGTGCTATTTTATATAGAGGGAATGTTTAGTGTTTACATATATATGGGAATGTCTTACTTTTCAGAAATTTTCATAATACCCGAATGCATGTGTATATAACGTTAATGACTCAAACTACGTAAAAACTTACTGTTCTGTTAGACGCAAAATTGATGTTTTTGTATACGTAACGAACATTGTGACACTTTATGGCGAGTAACCATGTATATATTAAGTATCCTTTAACCTTTACACACGGGTTTTAGTTTACTAATTTCATATCACTGATTTTTTGTGCGTGTTGTTTTGTTTGCACAGGTCATTCGGTTATATGAATTACAATTTACAAATAGCAAACGTGTCGATGAGATAGTGTCTTTGGTTTATATACTTACACTATAAAGAAGATATTTACTACATCATTTCTCTACTTTAATTGCTCAGTGTCTTGTAAAGCTTATTGAAGATTACGGGGAAGTAGTTGATATGCACATTAAGTAAGATTCACATCCGTGCTTTGCTTTTACTTTGTTGTTCCATCGTGAAGAAGACTTCCTCTTGATTGTTATCCATGCCATAAATCACTGCATTGCGACTTCTCATTAGTGAGACAATTACTTCTTAAGACAGTCCAAATCTGACGACAATTCTTCGCCCCATTAGAATAAAGGCACGGTACTGGAAGCATGAGCACTATGATCTCTTGATATAAAAATAAAGAAAGTTAGTTGTTAAAAAAAAGAAAAAAAGATAACACATCGCAATTTGATTAGATTATTTTATCATGATTGTTTGTTAAATTTGTAAATACAACTCTCAGAACTTATGTCGCAATTTACATTTACACAAGTCTGCATTTTGTAAAATTCGTATACATATATTTGCTTTGACATTTCTATGTTCAAACCATACGTGTCCTCTACATTATAGGTTGATATTTTGTTAAGATTGATGTATTAATAACTTATATTGCAATATTGATGTCGAACTGGTTCATAACTGGAGAATACATTCATCTCTACTTGCTCTATTCCACTGCAGACCTGGTGTATAGATAATGAGCCATGCTACGATATCGGTGAGGACGTGGATGACAGTAAACAAGTGGACATAGCTCTAAATAACTCCATAAGGTATCCAATATAGTGATATCAACACTATGTTACGTTACAATGATTACTTTCAATTATTGCATTACGTATTATTGTTGTTTTATTGCCAGAAATAATTTCTACCTTTTCCTTACTCTCACAAAATCGTTCTCACCGCGACCACATTACCATATGATTTATCATAGGAACTAATTTTTATTCATTTTTTGTTCATTTTTTACGTAAAACATTTTTTTATAAGTTATTATAACATGTTACTGTTTTGTAATCGTTAAAAACGAATAACAGATTGTTGTGTTCTGTATTCGTTGAACAAATTCTTAAGTGCTTAATTGTTTCGAATATGCTTGTAACATGTGTTTAATGTGTGAATTTACGTTATACAAACCTATGATGAATAATTAACAATTTGTTTTGCGATTTATTACCAATCATACGGGGTACGTATATTGTAATCAGTGAAAAACCGTTTACACTTACAAAGATTTTATAAAACAAGTAAATATATTTAAAAGCCACAAATCTGAATGACTCAATATATTGCCGCTTCAATCAAATGCAACTGTCCATACAGATTCATGAATGCATTGCATATCAGTCTCGCTGTATAATGTACAATATTATTAACATACAAATCCCTCCTCCACTCCATTCCCATTCAGACTTACCATTTAATGCGATGCTCTTGCCGTACTTACAGGCTACAGGTGTTCAATGCATTTCGTCTAATGATCTACAACACTACAGATGATCTCGAGTACCCTGGCGCGTGTGCAAACCCGGTCAAACATGCTCCTTTTTGGAATCAGACAACAATACTTTGCTTATTCACCCTACACAGCTTCATTTACTGGAAAGTACATTATATGGTCAGTGTGTGTGTAAGGACTGTTGTAGTGTCGTTTTGGCGCGCGCCTTCATCGTTAATTCAACTGGCAAATGCCGTAACAATTAGCAGAACACTTGCATATGCAGGGTACAGGTTTAATGCATGTTACGATTAACTGATGTCTCATTTCAGTAAGTTGTTTAGGTCATTATTGTTAAAAAAATGTAAATACTAAAAATAGATATCGTTTAAGTCTTTGTTAGATACACATCATTCAACATTGCTATCGCAAAGAAAGTCTTTATTACAAACACAATTGCACCGACTTGCGTGTCTAACTAACATTTGATTTCTTACCAGTCTTATATAAAACAATGCATATTTTGTTAGGGGTTGTTATTTGTATTTCTTGAGTGCGTGTCTCAAGCACATACAATGTAATTTATATTGAGAGAACACTAGACATTGACAACGATTTTTTTTCAAAAGGAACGGAACTGTAATATTGCAACGTTTCATGTTATTCTCATTTACGCTTGAACCGTTTGTAACATACAAATGCTTTATAGTGTATATGTTACTGAAATTGAAAAGAAAATTTAATTCATGAATGCATACAAAATCAAACCAAATTATTTTGAGCGCACACTAGCATCTCATCAAAATCATTTTTTTACACGATTGTTTTCAGTTCTATTATTGACATGATTGTTTTCAGTTCTAGCAGAGTTTGCGACTAATTCACATGATTGTTTTCAGTTGTAGCACAGNGTGTTATTAATTTGTCAACACTGCGATTATGTCCATTTTCCTCGTCACTTCGCAACACTTCCTTGAGTGGTTTCGCGCCGATCGCGATCGCTCCTTTCGCCCTTTCAATAAACTCGGTTTTATTTCCCGAAATAAACTCCCCATGATCTCGTAAAAATTTCCTCAGATCGCGTACTTTACAATTATCTGGGTTAAACGCTTCAGTAATTCCTTTGTTAGACGCCATACTTTTGCTCACCGGAAGTCGACGAGTAATTGTTTTTAAAGGGAATAAACTCGGTCTAAGGGAGGTAACAACATATAATCAACACGGCTATATTGATTCACTGGCCACTTTGAATAAGTCCAAAGGTAGGTCAATGTCAATGTAAAATGAGTAATGGTAATGTGGGTGTGTTGATATAAAACATCCATGCAAGTATCAGAGCTTTGTACAAAGCATTGTTGATGTTGCACGAAATGTGTCATTTTGGGTTAACCTCGAACGGATGGACGAAACGCTCAATGCCTCCCGGGTCATAACAAGTGGAACGGGGCTCAATTGAAAGCGCTTAAGTGACAAAACGATGAAGGATTTACAACCGTTTCTTGCAATTAAGTAAATATACATTGGACACATGTAGACGAATAATTGTACACGATCTCTTCGTCAATAGTCTAACAGTTCACAATGACAAATTGCTTGTCAAGTCCGAACATAAAATAAACTAAACACAGATACGAGAAAAGCATGTGTCCAAGGAAAATAGCATCAGATGGAAATGGGAATTGATGTGACAATAAGCCGTGTTATGTTGCCAAGGTATTTATATATTATTAATATATAAAAGAAAAACTGCCCCGTTCCCTGGTGGCCATGTTTTTCAAGGTACCGGGACCAACTCAGCCGAGACTTCATTAGCAATAAATGATCAAACAAAGTTTCATGAAGATTGCACTATAAATGTGACTTCTAGAGTGTACACAAGACCTTACTTGTCTTCCGTTCTACCATTGTGGAGAAATCTTCCAATAGATTGTTATCCATACAATATATCACTGAATTGAGTTCAGTGACTTCTCGTAAATGAAACCATCACTTCCTCAATCCGTCAAAAATATGGCAAATAACAATGCGCGATGAGGACTAAGAGGCATCTTGTTTTGAAAGTTTGGTCAAATGGTAGATTAAATAATTGTTTACTTTTGTTTAACAAAACATATTTGGTTGTTAGTTTGCAAATTGTTACTTTTCTTTAGATGTTTTTAATGCAATTAAGTCCATGCTAAGAACAAACGTTTTCATGCAACTGAGTTAATAGACATATTCTTATATTTTTTGAAGATTGAGACAAAGTTCTGTTATTGTCTGACATTTCCCCGAAGTTACTGCGCTTTATCTTTCACATGTACATTTTTTTCTATGCTGCTTGGAGCTCGGGTTTATTTTGTCCTCAATTTCAATGTTTTAGAAGCATGTCCGTAATTCAATTACATAAAACAATAAAACAGATGTTCATTGTAAGAGACTTGTTCACAGTTTGTCAAAATGAGAATTTTCAAATTTTTTGTCGCAGATTCAAAACATGAATTAACAAAGTACATCAATTGGCGAAATAACACTAATGAAGAAGACTCATACTAAAATCAAAACATTTTCGTTTATGACTAATCATCGTTAGAAATTAATAAAATTATAAAGCGTTACGAACACGAAACGATTGAATTATTTGTTTTGGAGGGGGGGGGGGTGTTATATTTTGTGACAATACGTGGAATGCTTATATGAAGTATACAATACATGGATGGCTGATTGGTTTAGGCGCTAGCCTACAACTCATACGGCCAGTGGTTCGAGCACACATGCGATTTTGTTTTCTTTCTTTAATTGTTTTCTCGCTATGTACTTGAGATCTTTAGTTAAGATGTTTACATTTATCAAGTTAAAGCATGTAATGGCACACTCAAAACATGCCAAAATCTGCGAACAAGTTTGTTTAATGTAAGGCAACGACCATACAACAAATGTCATCCCCGCGCATGTGTAATGATTTCCTATTGTTCATACAGTAATATCAGTTACTGAAAGATATTAAATTTTAAACAGCGAAATAGTGTAACAGTGGAAATAACCGGCATCTTGTTAGTGTTTCACTGAAATTACTTTTTTCTGGATTCAGAATGTATACAACAAATATACCGTCATTATCATGAGGACATGTAATACAAAATCTCTCTAAATATTCTCACAAAACAAATTTAAAATGTTATGAAACTATGGTAGGACATATATAAAAAAAACTGTGTTGTTTTCCACTCGTGATCATAGAAATATATTTGCACTCGTTTATGTTTATCGCGCCATTGTTTTGGAAAAAAAAAGTAATTTATTTGATTACTCTTGAATAAAACCGAAAGCAATACTAACATTTGTTATATTTCAAATTATAGCACATATTTCTTTACGTAAATAGTTCATCAAACGCTGTAATTGTGTTTCTTTTCATATTGGCAATTACATATCTATTAAACAATATTCTTTTGATAATTGCTTTTTTTATTTAACAATATCCCTTCAAAATGTACCATAATTGTTATCTCACTAATAATTATATCAAAATCTATGTTTAATTTCATGTTGATATTTTCCCTATGGGTGGATACTATTAATAAAGTCGTGGTCACTTAAATATAGGAAAATTGAAACACTAGAAACATCACCAGGTGAGAATCCTTTTTTATTTAAGGTAAGCAACCAGTTGCTTTTACATACCACGCAATAACAAAAAATCGCAACATGGTACCAAAAAATAATAGGTGATAGGGTCATCACATTGGAGCGGTCTTTGCACAACATTTTGGGATTTAGACCAGTTAAACGACATGCTTAACATCACACAAAATTGAATTATTTTACGCTCTTTATTCAACAATTATGTATTAATTTATCGTAACATTTTGTTTAATGTAAACATGGAGGAAAATGTAATTATACGAGTTCACGTTATATCTTATGAATGTTGTTTTTTTTATACATAAGAAAGCAAAATTCTTCATATGTGCGATCATTATAGAATCTTACTGATCCGTTATGTGAATTCGTCTGAAGAAATATATTCGATGCTTCTTTAGTCATTATCTGTGGTTCGTGCACTTTCTCTTGGTCGCAGAGAACCCCTAATCCCCAGGCATGCGAAACAATCAAAAGAACC
Source organism: Dreissena rostriformis (assembly GCA_007657795.1). Lineage (NCBI taxonomy): Eukaryota > Metazoa > Mollusca > Bivalvia > Myida > Dreissenidae > Dreissena > Dreissena rostriformis. The sequence goes on along the minus strand of VMBQ01004118.1, from coordinate 48,675 downwards.
AACAGAGAATCGCAACTGTGGTTACCGATCTCGTTTGTAAGAATAGTAAATTCATCGGTGTTGGTAAACCAAAAGTGCTGCAAGTAGAAAAGTACATACATCTTCACTGTGCAACTATCGATAACGGATGCTCTTTCGCGCATTGACGTGCTTGGATTTAATTTGAAAAACATATTTACGTGGTCTTAAAATTAAGACAAAATAGCAGGACTTTTACACTAGAGATCGTTGCTTTACGAAGCTCAAAACAAAACAAAGACATGGTGAATACAATAACGCTAATTGGATATAAGTTACAGAAGATAAATGATTAGGGTACTCATTCTGTTCAGCTTCATATGTGGATGTGAGACGCAGTATAACTGCACATACAGTCAACCTGAACTTTCGGAGTTATATAAATACGCGGAACGTATTCTTAGCATCCATCTAGAAAACAAGGTGAATCCAATTGTTTTATTTATGTTTGTCGCAGATGTGCCAAGTAAACGTGTGTGTAAAATTAGATGAGTAATATTTTGTGGATCGGTCAATTGAATCATAACTTGAAATCGATATTATCAAGATATTTCATATTTCATGCTAAATAAAGTCCTTTAAGTGATAAATTACAATAACAATGGAAATTGTGTTAATCAAATATGGATCAATATAAAGGTTTACCCACTTATTATTTCTTAAATGTAGTTAACAATTATTTCATATTATGACAAATTTGATAGAATGACTGATTGATTGAATTTTAAGTAAACGAATATATATTTTATAAGACTGAACATGAAACCGAAATACATTTTTTTTAAATCCCCAAACCTTATAATATTATTAACTATAAATAATTAAAAAGCAAGTGCATGTTTATACTCTGGACATTTATATCAAATGGTCCACAAAAAGTAGCCAATGGCGACTTAAGATTGGATATGCTCGTCCCGCTTTTATCATTACAATATGTCAATGCCAGATATTATATACTCTATCCAATCTATGTTTGTCTTCTCGGAGAAAAAGGTTCTCCATGTAAGCCTGTAAGAAAAAATACGTTTTTAATTAATATGCTTAATGAATATTATTCAACAATTATACATAGCAAAATGCCATTCACAAAATAGCGTACATTATTTATCAATCATAAAAAAAACAGACCGTATGTGACACTGGTGCATACCGAGCTGCGCAGCATTATCTAAATATACAGACTTAAACACGATCCTAGACAATACGCGCATTTACCTTTTGTTAGGAAACTTAATTTATTAATGAGTAATATATCTTCGACATTAATATTTTATCACATCAATTGGGTGGAAAACCCCGTTTTCGGACATTTGAAATTGCATATCGTAAATGTTTGCCTTTTGTGTGCAATTCATCCCTGCTCTATTCCTAAATGTCAATCATGTTTTGCGTTCGAGTGACTTTGGTTTCAGCAGACGCATATACTGGATGCAAATACGTCAGACACTGAAATTTATGAGCTTAATATGCCACGCATATTTAACAAACATTGAATGCACTAAGGATTACTGAGAGTTCTGAATGCCAATTAGGTTTAGTAGTGACATGCATGTTGCAGAAAACCTGAAAATCGTTAGTTTGTTAACAAAGCTATTCTATCGACGATTTAGAGTTCTTAAAATATATATGACAGTTTGAGAGAAATTGAATATAATATGTACTCTTTATAATGAATGCATTGATTGTTCATGATTTTATATGAATTTATTAATCAGCTATTAGACCCTAGACATTATTGTTTATGAAAAATGATGTACAACAATTATGATTTCATAGTTAAGTCCCTAAAGACATATCTTTTTACTTGTTAAACTTAAACAAAAACACCTTATTTCGTACAAATTATTTTGGATTTGAATCAATTGTGAATTTTAAAAGTAATTAGTTGTATTACCTTTCTGAGCATTATGCATTGATAATGTTGAATTTTGTACGTTTGTTTCTCATATTTGCTTCTTGCGTTTGATAGATATATGTTTGACATAATTACATGTACATTAGCGAATATGTTTTATTCATGACTCATAAACTACTGCGGTAACATATATATTTTATTCCGTTAGCACAAAGAGGTAAAAATAGACAAAGAATATTTTTGGTCTTATAGGCCGCATTAACATTTTCATACTGAACACTTAAATATTAAGGCCATTCTGTTTTACTATTGTGTTAACCGTCCGCGTGCACCTAGGTTTTAAGCTCGGTCAGCAGAAAAACACAAATCATAAAAGCTTAAATGTATAATTAAAGGGCATCTTATAACTCGCAGCATTGATATATATTTATTATTGATAACATACATATTTTATTGTTTTCTTTGTCGTTCAGTATTTTGGTTTTAATTCGAAGAGAAGTTGATATGGATTAAAAAAGTAAACCTGGTCAGTTTTGTTTAAAACATAAATGTCGCCCTTCGTTCCAAAATTGCCATGATATAGATTGGACAATCAAAACATTTAACCATGGTGTTTCGGTGCTTTTTTCATGCCTGAACTGATGATAGTGGTTTTTTCAACTTAGCTATGCACTAACACATTAAATCATTGAAAATGAACATATACGTCAATAATATCATACATGTTTGGATCGGAGCTATTCTCAAGTTTCTCAAATACAGAGCGATATGACAGATTAACTTGTTGAGTCCGCTACCAAAGACCAAAGAGACGTACAGCAAACAAGAATATATATA
>VMBQ01004118.1:2709-43742 GCA_007657795.1 Dreissena rostriformis | reverse complement strand
ATATATATATAGAATCCTTCAACCGTTACATACGGGTTTTAGTTTACTGATTTCATATCTCTGATTGTTTTTTTTAAGTGTGTTATTGTTTTGTTTGCACAGGTCATTTAGTTGTATGAATTTTTAATTGACAAATAGCATACGTGTCGATTAAATAGTGCATTTGGTCGATATACTTATACTATAAAGAAGATATTTACTACATTATTTCTTTACTTTAATTGCTCAGTGTCTTGTAAAGCTTATTGAAGATTACGGGGAAGAAGTTGATATGCTCATTAAGTAAGATTCAAATCCGTGCTGTGATTTTACTTTGTTGTTCCATCGTGAAAAAGACTTCCTCTTGATTGTTATCCATGCCATAAATCACTGCATTGCGACTTCTCATTAGTGGGACGATTAATTCTTAAGACATTCCAACGACAATTCTACGCCCCATTAGGATAAAGGCACGTTACTGAAAGCATGATAAATATGATATCTTTATACAAAAAATAAGGTTATATGTGAAAAGATGAAGACCAAATTGAGATGACACATCTTGCTATATGATAAGATTATTTTATCTAGAATTTTTGTGAATATGGTAAAAAAATCTTATTATGTATGTCGCCATTTACAACTTGTACACAAGTATACATTTTGTCGTGTGGTTTATTTGGTTTAACATTTCTAGGATCAAACCATACGTGTCCTCTAAACTAAAATGGTTCATATTTTGTTCAGATTGATGTTTTAATATATCTATGCTGTCAAGATGAACTGGCTCATAACTCTACACTCTGTAAAATGCATACATTCATGTCTACGTGTAACTTTTATTCCATTGATGTGAAATCCATTCATCCATCTCTACTTGCTCTGTTCCACTGCAGACCTGGTGTATCGATAATGATCCATGCGAAGATATTGAAGCGGATTTTGATGACAGTATGCAAGTTGACATATCTCCCAATAACTCCATAAGGTATCCAGTATAGCGATAAAAAACTATGATACAGTTATTATTTTCAATTATTGCTACACTTTTTTATTTTTGTTATATTCTTAGAGATAATTTCTACTTTTTTGTTAATTTTATGCGGACAAAATCTTACTCCCCGCTTCACACCACCCCCTGATTTATCATAGGAACTACTCCCCTTTTTTTTTTTTTTTTTTTTTTTTTTTTTTAATTGATTGTTGACATTTAATTACAAACTATTACTGTTTTGTAATCTTTGAAAACGAATAAAGTATGGTTTTGTCTCTATATGTTGAACAAGGTCTAATGTGCTTGATTGTTTAGAATACGCATGTAATTTAATGTAGGTGTCTGTCTGAATTTACGTAATCCAAACCTATGAAGGATTATTAACAATACACTATATGATTTAGTACCAAGTATACGGGGTAAAATATTGTATTAGGCGAAAGACTTTAAATATTCACAAAGGTTGCATAAGACATGTCTGTTGAAAAGTCCGCAAATCTGAATGACTCAGCGTAGTGTAGACAGTGGTCTATTGGTAGGATGCTGGTCTATGGATCGGAAGGTCCCTGGTTCAAATCCCGCTCAGGGCACTGGATTTTTCTGAGCAAAAAAATAATCCCACGCTTGCTACTCTCCACCCAGGTGTATAAATGGGTACCTATGAGGGAAATTAGTCAATGTTCCGTGGCTGCCTACTGCGCCATATGTAAACGGACGACTTCAATCCCAGTGATCGGCGGGTTAATGTCGAAGTCGGCTGAAGATGCATACGTTATCGAAGCAGACTATTAACCACACCTTTAACGTTTGACCGTTTAGCATATTGTCACTTCAATCAAATGCAACGGTTCATACATACCCTTAAATGAATTGCATACCATGTTTGCCATATAAATGTACAATATTGATTACATACACAAAACTCCACCACTCCATTCCCACTTACCATTGATGCGATGTTCATGTATTTCTTACAGGCTAACGGTTTCCAATGCATCTCGCCTAATGATCTACAACACTACAGATGATCTCGAGCCCCCTGGCGCGTGTACAAACCCGATCGAACATGCTCCTGTCTTGGAATCAGACAACAATTCTTTGCTTATTCACCCTTCACAGCTATATTTGCTGGAAAGTACAATATATGGTAAGTGCGTTTATATTTATGCGTAGTTTAGTGTCGTACTGGTGCTGCTTCATCGGTAATTGGACTAGCAAGTATCGCAACGATTAGCAGAACACATGCACATCTAATGTTCAGACGAAGAGCATCAGTAATATTTAATGTGCCGTCTAGACAATATTTTAAGATCAATTTAAGACATTGCACTTGCCGATCTTCTCTCATTATTCAATACCTGTAAGTTTAATTGTAATTGTTAATTACAAAGAAAGTTTTATCATAAAAGTTACTATTGGGGTGATTTGTTTAATATTTAATTAGCTTGATATTGGTTTCTAGGTTTTTAGTATAGGTTTCGCAATCAAGCATCGGTTAATGCGCACAGTGTCAATATTGTGAATGTTAATAGATCGTGTTTCAATATGCAATTATTATTAACACAAACCCATGGTTAATAATATTTCTTTGTTAAATGATTAAAGATAAAGTACCATCTTGTTTTCGTTTTGTGCAGGTTACGATTAACTGATATATCATTTCAGTAAGTATTACAGGTTATTCATTGTTAAAATAAATGTTAACTAAAACAAGCACTCGTTTATGTCTTTGTTATATACGTGTAACACGGCTTTCGCAAAGAAAGTCTTCATTATAAACATAATTTCACCGAATTGCGTGCTTGTCTAACATTTGATTTCTAACCAGTCTAATATCAATACTAAAATGGCGCGGCAGAGGCCGACGCGTATCCCCACGCCGAATGTTTGACCTAGGTGTGCTCCAGGGTTGGTAATGGGGCCCTGCATAGTTGAGATTGACCGTATTGTCATAAGAGAAGTTCAGTATCAGTTAAAAGTTAATTGGTGTAGAAATAAAGAAGTTATAGTAAAAGGCAATTTTGGATGGGTGTGACCTATGTGGGCAGGGCGCCCCAGGGTTGGTAATGGGGCCATGCATAGTTGAGAATAACCGTATTGTCATAAGAGAAGTTCAGTATCAATTTGAAGTGAATCGGTGTAGAAATATAGAAATTATAGTAAAAGGCAGTTTTGGGTGGGTGTGATCTATGTGGGCGGGGCCCCAGGATTTGTAATGGGGCCATGCATAGTTGAGATTGACCGTATTGTCGTAAGAGAAGTTCAATATCAAGTTGAAGTGAATTGGTGTATAAATGAAGAAATTATAGTAAAAGGCAATTTTGGGTGGGTGTGGTCATTGTGGGCGGGGCGCCCTAGGGTTGGTAATGGGGCCATGCATAGTTGAGATTGACCGTATTGTCATAAGATAAGTTCTGTATCAATTTGAAGTGAATCCGTGTAGAAATGAAGAAATAATAGTAAAATGCAATTTTGGATGGGTGTGACCTGTGTGGGCGGGGCGCCCCAGGATTGGGAATGGGGCCATGCATAGTTGAGATTGACTCTATTGTCATAAGAGATGTTCAGTATCAATTTGAAGTAAATCAGTGTAGAAATGAAGAAGTTAATGCAAAATAACATTAAAAAATTAGTGAGAATCTCTGACCCGGCCCCACACCAACCCCATAACTTTTGACCCAGGTGTCAGATCAAAATTCCAAATAGTGCAGGGTCGCACATATGCTCATAGCTACCACGTGTGTAAGTTTCAAGGTTCTAGTGATTATAGTGTAGGAGGAGATAGTGGCCAGGACGGACGGACGGACAGACGGACGGACGGACGGACGGCGGAGATAACCACAATATCCCCACCTTTTTTTTCAAAAAGCGTGGGGATAACAACACTTATTTAAGTGTTGGCTGTTATTTGTATTTCGCTATTTGCGTGACCAAGCACATAAGTTCCTCTGTGTTAGAATGCATGGTGTAAAGTATTAAGAAAGAGAACACTAGACGCAAAAAACGATTTTCTTTTGAAGGACATATCTGTGTGGTATTTAGATGTAATATTGCAAAGCGATGCTTTGCAAACATATGCTTACATTGTTGCATGCTATTCTCATTTACATGTGAAAACTGTGTAAAGAAAAGTGCTGTTCAGTATATTGGCAAGATATTCAAAAGAAAATTGTATTTAAGGATGCAACTAAATCAAACCAAACAATATAGACCACAAGCGAAAAGCTCTGAATCTGAATCCTAACTTTTAATCACTATTGTTTTCAGTTCTAGGACAGTTCGCGGCTAATCCACATGATGATGACACAGCAACCAGATGCTGGAAGCTGGTCTTAAGTGTCCATAAATGTCCGTCTGATAATCGTGGTCTGATGTGCTCCGGAAATGGTCTTTGCCTATTACGAGAGGTAACTATGGTTTAGTCGAAGTCATTAACGAACATGCCTTAAAAGCCAAAAAGTATTGAATGACTTCGTATGAAGTCATCGTTGAAATTACCGGACACAATGATCGGTTCAAATTAGTAATGTGGTGCCTACAACTTATACAACTCGCATAATACACATGCGAGTGTATTGGTTGCAGTTGTATTACATATGGAACAGTCATTTAAAATGTATTTCAGCTTTATTTTGTTAAAATGATAGTATGATTATGGTCGATCAATTTTATTTAAGTATGTGCCTTTTTTATCCATTGAATCAATACACGAAACTTTCATAAGGGAGCATCTGATCAGTAATATGTATGTTTCATTAGATACCGCATTTTACTACATTTATGTGTAACCATATTCAAAATATTCCAATAGAAGATTTCTTCTCTCACCAATGCAATATAAATCACTAAACTATTTATATTTTACGTCCAGTGTGAAACTCAGAGGCCAACCATACCAATAATTTCTCAAAGAAACATATATACAAAAGGGGTACGGAACTTAAACTGTAAAGTATAATTTTAAGGTCGCCGTGGGGTATTAGATATGGTGTCGGGACCAAGTGTCATCAAAATTGAGTCATAAATGTAGCCTCTAGAGTGGTTACTATGCATTTCTTAGAAATGACCTTGTAAACTAAGTTTTGAATACACCTAACCCAAATACAAACTCGGCCTTAATATTGTCAAGATATAGAAACTACTATGTTAGTGTGATTGTGTACTTAAATTTATCTCACGAGTGAAGAAAGGTTTACATGGCGAGGCTTGCAGAGTCTTGAAAGCCTTTCTGAGACGAGTGGGATAAATTTAAGTACACAATCACACTTACATAGTATTCTTTTTATACTACAAAATAATAATAAAAAAATGTTACCTGTTTTTTTTGTACATAATACCACTGCGTCCCCGATTTAGAAGAAATAATGAAAAAATCGCTAAAAAGCTGCAGTTTTACCCGGAAAGAATACGACTTTTGTCGTTTGACATGTTACTAATGACGTCATAAGCACGCGCGCTTAATACTTGTAAAAAAATGTTTTTTGCTGTTTGTGTTGCATTTTGTGTTTAAAATGTATTACATCTTGGTATCAAATTGTTTGTTTTGTTGAATCTAATTTGAGTGTACTAAAATAATTACTTTATATTTGATTCCGAGTAATATGACCTTCCTCTACACATGACTAGGTGTGGGATAAACATAGGTGTGGGATAAACCTTATCCTTTCTGTATGGGTCCTATTATGTTCTATACAATCATTTAGCTGTAGGATAAAAGCATTTTTCTATTTAAAGATTCAAAATGCAAATGTTCAAAATAATCATTTTATAGTATAAATTCTAAATAAACAATAAACACCATAGCACAATTCAAGCGATACTTTTTGTTTTTATTATTAATATACACTAGTTTTATATAACAAAAAAATGAAACTCCAGAAATCATAGAATACTAGAAATAAATAACCACTAGTAATGTGTCTTCTTACGATCGTAATATTTCGGTTACAATAATGTTTATCAAAAACAAATGTTTCAATATTTGATTTGATCACATAAATCTGTTCAATATTTTTAAATAAAAAAACACACTCATCTTTTTGTTAAGATATATATAACCTGTCAAGTTTATGCTCACTTATTAAATGGGCATTATGTCAACACGAATCTCATTCATAATGAATTTTTAAAACCTGTTGTATTTCTTTTCGATAGGATTAAATGCTTATGTCGATTTTGTCGATGTCTCATTTGTAATTTGTCACTAAGGTATTATATTTGAAAACATAAATCAGCAATTGTAGTAAAACACTTTTATTGTAATCATATATTAAATATCGCAATATAATTTGTATTAAAATCGATACCTACGGGAACGAGCTTAGGTGTTTATCACATCAGTTTGTCACAAACGTGCATATTATGTCGTTCGGTTTTTCCGCACGGTATGATAATGTCCGCCTTGCAAACAAGAGCTCCCGTTTTCAATCAATGTTTGTGAATGGCTCTCAATATCTTTCAGAAAACTACTAGTTCTGCCAGAATTGAACCTGAATGCATCTCTACGTTCAACCATGTCGCCCTCAAATAAATGCTTTCAACATTATCCGGATACTTTTGAAATCTAAAAGCATACATTACACGCATGAAAATTAAGTAACGTATAGTCATATACGGTTTGGTTCCGGTAATTGTTATATGAGATACATGATATCAAAACAAGAAGTTAGCGGGATATTTGTTTTTATTTATTTAATACATTTTAATACGGCACACAAGGCGTAAGTACTTAAAATGATTAATGTCAGGTTAATGTTGGATAGCTATACATTACGTCTTAACGAGAAGATACAATTGAAACTATATCGTATTTCTGATTTTGCCATCGTATATATGATTTATGTAGGGTCTTCCGCAATGCCATTGCTGTGCCGGCTTCCCAGGACCCGTGTGTCGTGAAAGCACGTGCGTGGAAGAAGGATGTCAGAACGGGGAAACGTGTCTCGTGTCAAACGATGTCACAGGTTCGAATATAACATTTTTACAACAGGAAAACAAACTGATACATCGTTCGACGGAATGTGGCCCTTAAAACCTGTAGCAAACGAGCGCAATTATAAGTAAAATAAGAATGTATATTCCATATTCGATTCAATCAGAGAAGAGCAAAAATCTTAGAATAAACATATAGTTTGTCAATGTCTGTTTAACATTTCTGCCAAACGTATTCAAACGTCATGTATTTGTAACAGTTTTCTCTTAATACAATATTCTCCAGTTTGTATTTCAATTGTGTAAGTGTGTGCTTCTGTTGTCAATTAATGATCAAAATGTTCAGCAACCAGTTCAGCTCTCCGTCTATCTTCAACAAAGTTAGCCGATCAACCCCAACCAGTATATTCGGCCTATACAATCAACTCAGTTTTTAAAATCAGTATTGCTTTTCACTTCATTATGTTTATGCACTTCATGCAGTATCTATTTGCTCCATACCGACATTCCACTAGCCAGTTTTGAACTAGTTTCGGTGGTTTCATAGTTGGAAGCCAGGGCCGCTGAATGAAATACTTCTGCAAAAGTATAAACATGTTACCGGCTGTTTCAAATCAAAGTTAAGGAAAACGACATTTTTGTTGAAGAAAGGAACATATAAATATGCTGCAATTTTGTAACATTTACTGTTCACGAGAGATTAACAGTCTATGTCGTTTTACATTTTTGCTTTATCAAAATAGAAAATACAACACATATTATCTTTAAGAAATCGGGTGCGGGGGCGCAGTCAAAACAATATAGAATAGTTTTATTCCATTTAAAGATTTTTAAATGCGTCAATTCCGACAAACATCTGGTTGTTTTGCTGTGGCCTAAGCTACAACAGCTTGACAATGAACGCATGTTTTGTTTGTAAACTGAAACAGTTGTATTTTTACGTACATATATTAAACAGAAGTTCATTCAATTTATTGTGTTGGCTTTGTATTTGCGAGGGTATTTGTGTCACCGAAGACAGTAAAACTACTTAAAAAATGTCAGAATAATTTAATAATAATACTTTATTTTTAGAATCTTCCTTCTATCGCCAAGTTGTGATTATTTCACACATTGTTAATCAAACATGTTTTTAATCGCAGTTTCGAAACATGTTGACAGCTTTTGCATATGTAATAATATAGTCATTTTAAAGCAATCTCTAAGTTAGGTTTTACATATATAAGGATACGCGCCTGTGTGTGTCTGCCCTGCGAACACAACCGGAAGTAGATGCGAGATGGTGCTCAATCCGTGTTGGTCCGGCCCGTGTGTCTATGGCGTCTGTGTGGACAACTCGAGTGGCTATGCGTGCTTCTGTGTCCCAGGTGGTTAGGAATATTCTTAAATGTTCATACAAATTACTGGCTGAAGTAACCGCATATTGTTATGCATCGAATTATGTTTACCTAAACATATTATTTGTGCATTCAAACACAACACAACTTTAAGAATAATAATATTGAGTCCTGAATGCACATGTATTTACGATATTTCTTCATATATGCAAGTCTAACACGCTCCATGACACACATACAAACCCCAATCAAAATGGGTGTCTTTGTAGGCTATCACGGTCCGGCCTGCGGACTCGAGTACAACGAGTGTGACTCCAACCCCTGCACGAATGATGGCAATTGTGAGGATATGATAGATACGTTCAAGTGTCGATGTAACCATGGTTACATGGGTTCCAAGTGCGAAATCAAGGTTAGTTGTCTTATAACAAAATTTTGTCATGTGTGTCTAAATTTGAAGTTCGGTTATTCGTAAAACAGTTGAAATCCACGATGCTTTGCATCGACGCATTGAATGCGATGATTCCAGTTTTATTGATTTGTTTTTGTGTTATTTTTTTTCAAGTGTGATCAATTGGTTGAGAGAAATGCTTTTTTAAAAATAATCGCTTGTTCGAAATATTGGTATCGTTAATGTCGTAAATTGAGTCAGTATATGATAAAGCAAATGGGTGTAAAACTGCCAAAAGTGTATTCGGTGGTACATTTTTTAAATTCCTATAAGTTCAAAATATTGTCTTCCTCTTTCACTATAAATGCTAAAGTAGTATTGAAATGCGCTTTTAACCGCTTTTTCTATACAATAAATAAAGCATGTAATTAATAATAATGATATCTGATTTCAAAAACTAGGCAAAACATATTAAAGTTATAACCCAAAGTGAAGAATAATCGAATTCAGAACTTTCATGGTCTCTTAAATACTTAAGTATCGGCTTTAATCAAGGATTTTGTGAAAATGAACATTATATTTAAGCAACGATGGTGTATTGATTCAGCAAATCATGTTTGTTTATGCCTCATCTATTGACATTCGCACTGATTAATTTTCATTACTTCTGGACAGTGGAATATTTAGTTTAAACCTATTTATTTTTGCTCGATTTCATCGAAAGCCATAGGTTTATATAAATGCTCTCGAGTCCGTTTCCTGGGACTAGAACCAGTACTTGGTGTCTTTGGGGGAGATCAAAGGAACGCTCCCAGTGGGGTTCGAACCCATGACCTCCCGATCACTAGGCGGACAACATATCCACAACGCCACGCCGATCTTGTGGAATATTTCGGGTGTAATGTAACAACAATTGCGAAACTGTATATTAATTCACTATGGTGACACAATATAATGTATGACATTGCAAATTGAATATATTGAAATAAAATATGAATAACAAGAAATTTACACATTCCAAGAAAAACTAAATTTGAATAATGTTTCATGTGACGTATTTTTTTATTCTGTTATAGATCAAATACCGTACTTTTATATCTAAGTAAATTGACACCATCCGTCCCATCTGAAATTCACAACAACTACTCCATTCTGATAAGAACTCACCACTGTTAAAAGCCTATGATCCGAGGTCACTTTTGTGGTGAACGGCTTAATGTATTCGTTCCATAATTTCTGTTAAAACTCCAAATAGTAATTGTACCGTGATTCAATGTGTAGAACATTCACAGCTGTGTTATAGTGCATATGTGTTTTTACAACGCATTAACATTACAATTGTGATTAAAGTCAAGACCACACACAATTTATCGGAATGTTCTACAATTGTCAAATGATATTGCCTTTCACCAAGTGATAAGCTTTCAGAAACTAATTGTTTCAAAGAAACATTAGAAATGTGTAAAATGTTTACATGCCATTTCAATGTAACAACTCTATTTGTTTGTTCAATGGTATAGCAAAAGAGTATACTGCAAATCAGATTATTTACCGTGAAAGGCCAATTGTTCTGCTTAGAGGATCAGCTAGTTTGTCATGCCACATGTGAGTGGTGAACTAAAATTCTTCAAGTGTTTCTTGATTTAATGTCTTTGTACGTTGCCTACCCTGTCATTTTAGTTTATTTACTTAATGGTTGTCAAGCGCGTTTGAATGGCACTGGCATACTTGTAAATAAGTCATTACATATTCACGATAACAAGTTTAAATAACAATAATTATTAAACTATGTATAATGTGACTTAATATTAAATGTAAACGCATTCACTGTAAAGTATCGCTATACCAACATCCTGAAAGCTTCTAGACCATGGGTTTCGTAAGAAGACGCCTGTTATGAATTTATACAGATTTACAGTTGTCTTCATGTAGGGGGTTTGACAAGACCATTAATGTGTCGATAAATGTTTCCCCTAAAGCAAATAGCACAAGTACGGTGTTTATTTAATGCATTCCGTAGAACACAAACCGATGTCGTGTGTATAAATTGTTACGGTAATATTGTAAAATAGTTTGTTTCCGGGTTCTATAAGATAGTTGTTTCCATAGTAATGTTTTTCCAGATGACGTTTTAGTTGACAGTTCAGATCAAATACTATATGAGTGCAATGTGTGTGATATTTATTTATAATCTATATACAAGATGGTTTTATCATTCGCGTTTTTGCCATTTTATATTTTGTAAATGGTATTTTGACAATCGGTCTATTAATAGTTCACAATGATGCGATGCACACTGCATCCGTTTTTAACAGTCGACATATTATTAATTATTGTCATATTATGATTGATTGGAAACACATATATAGCGTTCTTTTATATTTAAAAAAAAAGAAATAGTGTAATCATTTCTTGCAAAACCTGCCAACATACAATGTACAGCGACTTAGAATGATAAGCGTTATGTTTTCGTTGTTATTAACATTCAAGTTTAAATCAGTATTAATATTGTACTGAGATGTTTTCAATTTAATCATAATTTAATAAACTCTTATATATTCAAAATATAAAATATAAAAAGACCGTAGCCAATGTTCAAAAGTTCGTCTATTATCTGAATACTTCAAAATACAAAATTCGAAGCCGAAATAGCCCTCATAAAAGATAAATATGAAAATCGCTGTGATAAACATGACCTATTTGGAAGGAACCGCTATAAACTTATAAACAACAAATATGGATAAACAATTCAATGTTGTCTTTTTTCTCGCACATTTGATTGCAAATAGATATAAACCATTAATGTATTTATGCAATCATATCACACAAATGATGTTCAATTTTTGTATTTTGTTTAAATCATGAAACGGTATGATAAAATAAAACATTTTTTAATAACATAATTACCTTTATATAAGAAAAGAACTGGAACTGTATTTGTTCGAACTTACCACAACTCGTATAAGCACATGCGTAACAACCTGCTGTTATTTTATTTTTCGTTTCACGGAAGTCTCTTTTCAGCGAAAATCAGACATTGTGCATTGTGGTTGGTCGTTGATTAGATGCGAGGTACACATGCTAATCTGACACTTTATCCACATGCATTATATATATATATATATATATTTTTTTTTTATATTATATCACTTTTGAACATAAGCAATAAATGGAAGCCATTTATTACAAAATATATACATGTGAGTAAAATACACTTTACTTTCATCAAATCTGATGCCCATTTAAAAATTATCGAATTATTTTCGGTGTGCGCACATAAACAAACACACTCCTGTTTTAAAGTATGACAAGCACTTAATTTAAACAATAAAATGACAAGAGGCCCATGCTGACCCTATAGTGCTCACCTGAAAAACATTGCTTTTTTATTACTTACTATTTGTATTTACTTTTTGTTTTGGTGGGCGGAGGATAAAACACAGACATTGATAATCGTCCAAAGGGATTACGTCAGAACTCTGTTTGTATTCATCCTAGATAGAGCACCATCAATTCGGTATGTCGCCTTGTCACGATACTAGAATAGCTGAATGATGTATTCCACACACTTATGTTTTTTGGGGCTTACTACAATTTCTGCCGGTCCTGATTCATAATGTCTTACCATGCAAGGCGATATACTATAAAAGTGTCAGCAGTAAATTGCTTTTTTGTATGGTTTCGAGTGGCATGTAGTATAAATTTGTAATCTGATCGAAATATGTTTGTTAAACCTTATTCAAAGTAAAACTGAGCCACCTGTCCGTTTTTGCTGTTATATGTTATTTGTTAATTTGCCAAATAGATAATAGTAAGGTAGTTAGTTATCCTAATATAGTAGCTTGCTTACTTCTAGCTTTGCATGAACATAATACAAGCGGATTATACATTAGTTTTCTCATTAGACCAATAAGAAGTAAATTAAATACAACAAACAAATAATATAGTGCCACCAAAAATGTCACTGACCGTAGTGTTCTAGCGTTGGTTATTTGGCCTTTGTTGACTCCAGAAACATTTTATCACAACAAATGTGGCTTCTTTTGGCATGGGTAATTGTGTGTATTATTTCCTTTCAATTACTGAGTCGCGTGGAATGATGTGGTTGTACGACGTCTGATGAATCGCTCCAGGCCGCCACCAACTAATTCCGTTGTCAATGTGTTTATATAATTGCATGAGTTACGGAAAGGCATAAAAGTTCTATGTCTTGCATTGTCATCTGTAGAACGAATACATTAGGCTGACGTAATTGGCAATACATTTACAATGCAATAAATAAATGTGTAGGACATTCCGTAGGACGTTCTTACAATATGTAACTTGGACTTGTATTTTGTCTTTGTGCTTTTATAAACGATTCAAATTGGGGATATTTGCCAAGCTGTAAATTTGTTCAACTTAACGTTGAGTCCATATATTATACGCAAATGTTAATCTGATGTGTTTGGTGTTTCTTCTCCATTATCGATAAGAAAATGTTATAACAACACCTGATTGGAATGTGTCAAGCCAACGGGATTGTCGCCGTTGTCGTTTCAAAATTCAGACCTAGTTGAATGCGGTCTTCCAGACAATTGTTTATAGCAAAGTTTGCTTTTAATACGTATAAGCATCATAACATACGAAACCTTCGATAAGCGTAGCACTTGAATAACGGTGTGACAGAAGTAATAAATTAAAAACCTTATAGAGATGCCACTTTTGCTTTTAACGCGGATATAAGAGAAGCAAGACCATTTGGTCACTTCTTTCTGTTGTGATTTGTGGCGTTTTATATTGTAATTTGTTCAGATTTTCATAATAACTATATAGATCAATGCATTGATAGCAACGCAATGAAAATACTTTATTAAAAAATACGGTATTTAACTTATATTTCTTCTTCCAAATAAAATTATATTTACTCACTCAAAGGTTGTCAGTTTAACAATTTGACATACGTTAGATTGTTGTTTCAATAAATTAGAAGCATGTCCTTATCTTAGTTTAACGTTCATTAATTTAAAACAACAATACAGAAAATAACTGGTTGTTCAATGTGTATTTACAATGACAAAAGCCAACACGTGTTTGATGTCTTGCAAACCAAATACATATAAAAATACCATATGCATGTAGTTTGATTTGTAGATGATGTTGTACATACATGTTTAAATCTCATGCACTGTTTATTAGAATTGAAAATAAGGAATAGTTACATGAGCGTCTATAATAGACCCGCGCTGTGTTATTGGTCAGAGTGATTCACATGCAATTCAAATTTACATTGTTTAAAAAATATGTTGATATTACAAAAAGTGCAATAAGACAATTGTGGTTTATATTATACGAAGCAGCGTATACTTTATCTTGTGTCACCCTCCATGGATTGTAAATATAGGTATAAGGAAACTCCAAAGTTATTATCAGAAGAGATATTTTAAACCTTTTTGAGAACAAAAGAAACCTTTAAAAGAATCTGTAATCAGTAGAATAATTCTCAATGTTGTCAATGTTTTTAATTGCTTTCATTAAGATGGTCGTAAAACGCCTTATGATGCGTTCCAAATCACTGAACCCTTTGTTAGTATTTATGCAAAGAGTAATGAAAATCATTTTCTTTCCTACGGCAACAAAACACGATATCGATATCATGAATTGCGTTTTCCGTTTGGCTTACACTCTTTGAAAATAATGCATAGCAAAACAAAGGTTTCGGAGCCAAAACTAACATTCCAACGCGGCAAAGTGTTAATCGTATGCTTAAGTTAATTCAACAGTTATCACCAATGAAAAGGGAAAATCTTAAATATTTGAATTTCTGATTTTTAAAACGAATTAACAATTTCAAAAGGTAGACGCATCATAAACTTTGAATACACAACGTGTGTTTGAGTTAATTTACTACAATGTGTTACATTTCTCTCAAAGTTGTGTAAAATCTGCCATAGGCTAGCTCTTCTCAATTGTGCATGCATAGTAAGTTTCTAGCGTACTTCAATGCATATTCAACATATCTTCATTGGTGACGTCTTTTTGCTCTCAAAACTCATTTGTGAACCTTTATATTATCACAAACATAAGCAAATTAAGGGCAAACAAGAACACTTTTCCGTCAGCCATTTATGTCTCTGAAGTATGAATCTAGAGACAACTGATGCTAAAACACATGCGACATATGTGACGACTAATGGAATGAGTTATTATAATTGGCGCATTATTTCCGCCGATTACATCATTTTAGGTCGTCTCTGTGTTTGGAGAAAAACATTATCAGGAGAAAATTTATTATTATTACTATGCCTATATTAACGTCGAACAAAGACGTCTGTATTAAAAAAATGACATTATTTTCTCAGAGAAAACGGCTCTTTATGACAAATAAAACGGTTTGCAGTATGTTTATGTTCGAGTCAGTCAGTTCGTCGCTGTAAGTATTTTGTTGATATTTCAATGTAATTGCGAAGATTATGGTATTTATTTGCGGCTGCTGTTTTACCAAATGTACAAGGATGTGGCAAATCTTAGTAATGAGATTGGGAAAGGAAAGGCGGTGGTGTGGTGTCAAGCACTTGATTTCTGTCGATTACTTTAATTTTCCTTAACTATTCTTTATAAAACATTGCGACGAGACCACGTTTGGGATCTATTTTAGGCCAGTAGGTTCAAAGTCAATACCAGTTTTACTAAAATAGAAAAGCGGTTTGCCATAATTTACTTGAATGTGGATTTCAATTACACTTGGTATGCAAAAAGTTTACATGGAACTTAGCTTGGGATACTTGGACCAGTTGAGTAAAGATCAAGATCACTGTTACTAAAAAGACAAAATGGTTTCCCTTCAATCACTTGAACAATAGCTTTGTGTGGTCTCGCAGACAAGTGCTTCTTCCAACGTGTATAACACAATCGCGTACAGTTCATATTATCTTGAATAATGATAATGAATTGTATCCATGTACTAAATGTTTTGTATTTAGCGATACGTATTTACAACAAAAGACACTGAACAATGACGTGTAATTGCAGTCATGATATTACCATTTTTGTATTATGACAGCAAATAAATAGCATAAAGTGTATGCATGGTAATGTTGTTGTGAAATTTATAAATGAACATACGTGAGAACATATTGCTGACATGGTTTCAGTAAAGAAATAATTGTATTGTTATATTCTTGTATTCATATTCTTATATTGTTTTAGTATTTCCCACTTGCATACATATTCAACATTTCTCTAAGTAGATACTGCGCATCTTATAGCATCAAACATAAGGTAACTTGTTCCTCTGCTGTCAATGTCGTTGACCTAAAAGATCTTATATTGTTTAAGCCATGCTTGATTCCATAGAAATGTGTTTCTAGAACAATGTGATCTCTAATCAACCGAGTACTTGAGCGTCTTGTTCCAGTCATTTACTGAGTAGAGAAAGTGTCGGTGGTTAAATGTAAGAACGTAAAATAGTGATCAGTTGATGTTTTAGTTAAAAATACTTACGTCAAACAGAGACGTGTATATGAATCTTCGTCGTATTAACTTTTCTTAGCTTAGTTCCAGCCAGAAGATGCACAGTAATTTTCCTCTTGGTTTCCTGACAGGATCCTTTGTAGTTCAATTTGTTTATCCTCCATAAGCACATTGGGTTAATACAGATATCATTGTGTGTATCCAAACTACCAAAGATTAGATCTCGTTAGGCAAAATTGTTCCGGGAATATTGTAATGTCTTCTATTGTAGTCTTTTAAAGAATAGTTGTCTCCAAAGTAATCCGTTGAAAGATGAGGGTTTCACTATATATGTTCTGTTAACAACCAAATATATCAGACTTAACAGGATCTAAGATGTTTTAAACTTACATTTGTAATCAGCTACATTTTATTGTACTCCTCAAGTCTTTATAATTTAAGAATTTTAGTCTAAGAACAAGTGTCAAAATAAATTATCCTTACATATGAGCTACACAAAGATGAAACGAGTTTTTTTTTGTATGCAGAGTTAGCAATGTTATTATTTTAAATAGCAAAAACATAGTTTTCATTTTTTGAATGTATATTAATAAATTATCATGTCATGTCAAACTCCTCACACTGGTGTCCGTGGATTTGTTGCGATGTCACTAAATTTCGAAATTTAGTAGAGAAGTTAAATGTCTATGTTTAATTTATAAACTCCAACGCTTTTTACAAAGTTTTGCCAACGTATATTCTTAAAAGAGTGCGTATTATTTTATAGTGTGTTAAGTTAAGAGGGACACTGTGAAATAATATGGCCTTGATGGCCTTTTATCTTATTGAACTTGATCTAGTAGTTGTTCATTAAATGCGCTGTTGTTCAAAGTAAACTCGGAGGTTAAAAGGGAGATGGCGTTTGAAATGTTCAGTATCACAAACCAGTATCCAGTGATTAGCTCATACAAAAAAACGGAACAATTTAAACATTTTATTTCAAAGTACACAATCCACAAATGAAATGCTCCAAAATGAATATGCCAAACCGCGGATTATTTTCGCCAGGCATGTAATTGTCATTGTTATTTTTTTTGTTTATCCGCTGAATGATGTATTAAAGACAGATATTTTTATCAATGTTTATTGGAGTGTCTTCCCACGTAAAATATACCATCTCGTATAAGAAATGTGAGAGGCGTCAGTTTATTTCCAGTTTGCAGCAGCTGTGACACTTTCTGAAATTGCATGATTACAGGGACTTAAAAGAACAGGGTGGTTGTAAAAATACCATAAACGATAAGTAAACGCTGACACTTTGGCATTTGGTTTAAGGAACGACATTGTATGTCGTATATATATACGATATACATGTTCTAATCATTCAAACGTGGGGTTGCACTTTATTAAAAACAAATACTTATTTGTTAAAAACAATCATGATACCTAAAGAAAACACTCACGCACGAGCGGGCTCTCCACTTTATCCAATTAAAAATGGTGAAATATTTAAAAAAAAATCCTTGAAAATGTGTCGTGGTATAGGCACCGTGAGTCATACGGGAGAGAATCTCGTTGCACTCGAGACAACATTTTGTGTCTTTTCATATTTATATTCGTTATATATTATTCACATGTATCAGTGTATGTGCTGCTATTGTATATAATGTGAAATATTCTGTTTTGGTGACTTATAGGCCCCTCTGGTCGGGTGCAAAACACATTTGTTGATATATTTATATGATGATGATGTTTTGTTATATTTCACATGCTACTATAATAAACAATTTACTTACTTACTTACTTACTTACTTACTTACTTACTTACTTACTTACTTACTTACTTACTTACTTACTCACTTATACTACATAGACAATTCGAGAAAATAACATATAGTGATCATTTTCTGCAGCATTTTTAAAGATAATGCCAACGATTATTAGCGCTATATAATAGAACCTGTATTTGAAAGTCAGAAAAGCATACTACATGCAAGTGGGTTAGTACTCGCTGTCAGACCTTGTTATTCAAAGACCATGGTCTGTTTTGTGTCCAACCAGAAAGTATGATTGTTTTTTTTGCTGTTATGTTTTGGTGGGTTCTATACTATATTGATTCTTAAATAAGACACAACGCAGATGTGATCAGCAAACTTGTGCATATAAACTGAAATATCTGGTGTCTGTTTTTGCGTTTAAACGAAAGGTATAAATCTTGTTCGGAACAAGACACAAGTCAACTTGTATCTATGTTATACTGTGATTTTGTTTTCAGGTCGACTTGTGCAATCCGAATCCGTGCGGTGCAAACATTGCCTGCATCGATATTGGAAACAACGTGCACTGCGAATGCCCAAATGGACTTACGGGTAATAATTTTCGCTCTTAAATATCTCAGGCTTTTGAAAATATATTGTATTTAAAGAAATCTTCATGTTAAGTAAATAATTTAATCGTTTTTTTAAGTACCAGACAATTCGCTTTTGTTGTATTTAACAGTCAAATAACTCCTTAAAATATCTCACCAATCATAAATTTCCTTATATTAATTTTGATATCAGTAATACATTTTAGCATTCGGGTGTGCACTGTTATATAAAAACAATTTTCAACATAACATGTAATGAACTGCAAATTTCAACATTGTATTGTTTGATTTCTTCTCAGCGTTTGATGACATTTATCAAATGGCACAAATTCGCTCTCAAATAAGTTTAACACATTGAATTGCATACATAACATACCAATAGGAAAAAGAATATACTATTTGAACAAATGCATTGGTTAACCTTTGTGCAAATTTACTGATCATTATTTTATTTACTAAGCATTATTTTAAATGATAAAACTTCATGAACATGGATTTCTATTAAAAAAAAAAACATTTCCAATGTTAAACAAAACAAAAACACAGATCAATGTCATAACATCAACTAAGAACAATTAATAACTTAAACTGTTCAAATTCATCTATAGTTTAAAGTTCGTTTTGTACAAAACAAATCCTACAAGGCAAGCGAATACAACGACCGCTACAGGAAACACGACTTTCAACAGCATCTGTTTGTTCTCTGCATTGTCTTCCCTCCGTTCACGCTTCTGCTTCCGTGTTTCCTTCACTTTTCTCTTTAGCTGACGCATTTTGTTACTCGCCCTGTACAGATCTAATCATGAAATGTGATTCTACCATACATCTAAGGGATTTTCGCGGTGTTCAATGTCTCTCGCCTGTCTTTATTTATCATGCTGCAGTTTATGTGAATCTTTGGCGTATGCGTGCTCAATGCTCTACTATCGCCCTGAAATAAGAGAATCGCACAATCCGATTTCGTAGTTGATGTAATACAATATTTTGACGGGTATGAGCTTTTATTTACATGAAATATTGGACAAATGACCGTTAAAAACAATATAGAAATAGATTCAAAAAAGTAGAAGTAGAAGTAGGAGAAGGAGTGGGAGTAGCAGCAGCAGCAGTAGCAGTAGCAGAAGTAGTAGTTACAGAAGCAGTAGCAGCAGCAGCAACAGCAACAGTAGCAGCACTAGTAGCAGTAGAAGGAATAGTAGTAGTAGCAGTAGTAGTAGTAGCAGCAGTAGAAGCAGAAGCAACAGTAGTAGCAGTAGTAGGAGTAGTAGAAGTACCAGCAGTAGTAGCAGCAGCAGAAGTAGTAGCATCACCAGTAGTAGAAGTAGTGGTAGTAGTAGTAATAGCAGCAGGAGCAGCAGTAACAGTAGCAGTAGAAGTAAAAGTAGCAGTAGAAGTAGCAGTAGCAGTAGTAGGTAGCAGTAGCATTAGTAGGTAGCAGTAGTGGAAGCGGTAGCAGTAGTTCTAGCAGAAGTAGAAGTAGCGGTTGAAGTATCGGTAGCAGTAGTGGTAGTAGAAGAAGCATCAGCAGCAGTAGCAGTAGCAGCAGCAACAGTAGCAGCAGTATCAGCAGTATCAGCAGTATGCGCAGTATCGGCAGCAGCAGTAGCCGTCGCCGTAGCCGTAGCAGTAGTAGAAGTAGTAGTAGTAGTAGTAGTAGTAGTAGTAGTAGTAGTAGTAGTAGTAGTAGTAGTATGTAATATGAGACGAAGATTACATATAATCTGAATCGAAAAACGGAAAAAATACATTGAATTGAAATTTGACATAACGTGCAATCGGCAAAGGAAAATTACACATAATTGGAATCAAAATACGGAAAATGATGTGCAATCGAAACCGGTACAAATATATGCAATATAGTTAATACATTCGGAAAAAATGCATGCAATCGAAATCACAAGTTATGGTAAATACGGAGTTTCTTCCTAGGGTTTGTGTTTTGAATTTGTTTGATGCGTGAATTGGTTCTTTTATTTTGTAAGTTTTCTTTAATATAAGCACAATTTTCCATGTAAAGCTTGCGCATTTGTTCGGCCTTCAGTCATAATACGTCCTATATTATTTACACATCATATTATTTATATAAATAACAACGACATTCCCATTGCAGGTGACAAGTGCGACCACGTGATCAGCGCGTGCCTCTCCAACCCGTGCAACAGTCACACCACGTGCATTGAACAAAATGGCGGTTACAGGTGCCAGTGTCCCGCCACATTCGCTGGGAAACAATGCGAATACATGAGTATGATAATATAAGATATTGTTCAGCATACCTTATTCGGAACTTTATTAATTCTAGCTACAACATCAGACAACACATAAATATTCGAATTTTAAAAAGACGCATATTTGTAGTATTTTTAGTTTGAAAGACATAACGTTATATTCTTCTTTCTTTTGAATAAACAACAACACTTTTATGCAGGAGAGTAGTGGGCCGAATTATGGCCAAAATTACAAAAATATGCACTGGTACCCAATGTGAAACGAACGACAGAATTCTGGATAACAATTATTATAGAATCAAACTAGCAGACATACACATTTTTCATAAACTTATGAATAATATCTCGATCCCCTGTATATATTCAGTTGCTGCCTGTTTCAGTGGACATATTCTTCTCGTCTCTTTCAGTGGACATATTCTCTCCACCTCTTTAAGTAGACGTTTTCTCTCCGCCTCTTTCAGTGGACATATTATATCTGCCTCCTTCAGTGTACATATTATTGCCGCCTCTTTCAGTGGACATATTCTCTCCACCTCTTTCAGTGGACATATTCTCTCCGCCTCTTTCAGTGGACATATTCTCTCCGTCTCTTTCAGTGGAAATATTCTCTCCGCCTCTTTCAGTGGACATATTCTCTCCGCCTCTTTCAGTGGACATATTCTCTCCGCCTCTTTCAGTGGACATATTCTCTCCGCCTCTTTCAGTGGACATATTCTCTCCGCCTCTTTCAGTGGACATATTCTCTCCGCCTCTTTCAGTGGACATATTCTCTCCGCCTCTTTCAGTGGATATATTCTCTCCGCCTCTTTCAGTGGACATATTCTCTCCGCCTCTTTCAGTGGACATATTCTCTCCGCCTCTTTCAGTGGACATATTCTCTCCGCCTCGTTCAGTGGACATGTTCTCTCCGCCTCTTTCAGTGGACATATTCTCTCCACCTCTTTCAGTGGACATATTCTCCCCGCCTCTTTCAGTGGACATATTGTCTCCAACTCTTTCAGTGGACATATTCTGTCCGCCTCTTTCAGCGGACATATTCTCTCCGCCTCTGTCAGTGGACATATTCTCTCTTTAAGTGGACGTATTCTCTTCGCCCGTCGAGACTGCCAAGCTCTCTGACTCCGCCCACCGACACAACCTGTACATCGTGGCGGGCACGCTCGGGACGCTCGTGCTGGTGGTGGTGACCTTGCTGGTCGCCTGCTACTGTCGCATCTACGAGACCTACCGACAGCTGCGTTGGCACCGACTGCGCAACCATATACAGCGCTCCGTCTCATGGTATGTGATTTAGTTTAAACCCGTTTATTTATGCTCGATTGAACCCAAAGCCTTAGGTTGATAGCAAATCTCTCAAGTCCGTTTCCTGGGTAGAATCAGTTCTTTGCGTCTTTGAGGGAGATCTAAAGAACGCCACCCAGTGGGGATCGAAACAGTGATCCTCGATCGGTAGGCGGACACCATATCAACTATACCACTACTGAGTTACGTATTCCCACGACTTATTAAGTCGTTCACGCGTGTTACTTATCTCGTTCAAAGTCGTGAAAAACGAAATTGCATTTAGACCAATACACGGAGTGAACTACCCCATTGTGAGTCCAGACGTCCCTTATATTAGACGTTTAGGGTAAGTAGGAACACATTTAACAAATGCCATTCTAAGGACTAAAAATGCAAGATCGAACACATAAAAGAGGAAAAAAAACAGATTGAATTAAATTCTAAAATCTTGAATTAACATGTTCACAAACGTGCATTTTAGCCCCGACCTAGACGTGCACGGGTCCAGAGAGGAGCTCTACAAGGGGGCCCGCCTGTCCGTGGACTCGGCGTTGCTAGGCAAAACCACGAGGCTCCAAGGCAACAGCAGCAGGTGCTACGAGAACTCTACGTTTGAGAGTACCGGAAGTGGCGCCGCCATGATGGTGTTGCAGGTGTAGGAAAGGAGCAGAAAGTGATATTGTGACGGCGTGCGACGGTGATGAAGCATGGTTGTCGTTTAACCGACCAATTCTTAGACTTACGGCTATATTCAAAAACCAGTTAAAAGACTTAAATTTAAAAGTACATGTAAAGCATGTTCATAAATGTATTGATATCAATCTGTTGAAAAAATGTTTTCTCTATTCACTAGTTATTAATTATATACGCTCTCCCATTTCGTGTTCAAAACCGTTTTTGTCTTTATAGAATGCAAAATCAATTAAAGTTAAAATGTTTACAGATTATTTGTGTTCAGCTTAACAATTAATAGATTTTGTGTATGATTTATTTATTATTGTTAATAATAAATTAACATAGATTATTTACCAAACACATGATTAATATGTGACTATGGATGCGTACATTCGGTAGAAAAATGTTTCAAATGTGGTGTTTCAACATATGAAATAAGTTAGACAAAATTCAAACTGAAGCTGCCCGTATTGTTTCCGGCTGTACCAGACTTGTGTCATCAAGGTTACTTTTTAAATAAGTTTTCTGGGAAACTCTTGGCACAAGAAGGTCAAAACACAAACTCATTCTTTTCTTCAAAATGGTCACAGGTCTAAGCCCAGAATATTTGTCCTCACTGTCCCCACAATCAGTTGGTGAGCGATCTACAAGATCTTTACGTAATTCATCCCACTTAGATGGTGCTCGGTCTAGGACTTCTTTGTACCAAAATTCCTTCTTGCCCTCAACATTTTCTGGTTGGAATTCACTTCCAGACGAAGCAAAGCTTGTTAATAATATATCTGATTTTAAAATGGCCCTTGATATTAATAAACCTCGTAGTAATCCATCGTTTTATTATGGTAAGCGAAGACAACAAGTGTTGCACACACGTCTAAGAACTAACTGTAGTGCTCTTAATAAACACTTGTATGATAGAAATCTAGTTCCATCGCCGCTTTGTCAATGCGGAAAAATAGAAGACACTACTCACTTTTTTCTGATCTGTCATTTACACGCAAGTTTAAGATTAATCTTAGTGAGAACTATAGAGCAATACACGGATATATCATTGCGCACGTTATTGTATGGTGATGATAATCTTTCCCTTATAGATAATTTTGCTGTGTTTGATGCAGTCCATAGTTTCATCGAAGGCTCAGGAAGGTTCAAAATGGTATAACTATCGGTTCTCTTTTGTTTTTTAACATTTTCTTTTCTTAAAAATTATTTCTTTGATTCTACTTTGTTTTCTTAAATACACTGTTTCAACATTGTTAAAAACAATTATGATTCTAATGATACTCACATACTTGTTTTACCTCGAATAATTATTCATTGTTCTGTGTTTAAAATGCAAATTACCGTCACTATGTTTGTTAATATATTACTGGGGAAAGGAACCCTACTAGCTTTGCTACCGTTCCAATCCTATTAACTTAAGATGTTTGTAACATATCTTGTAAACACGTTCTAGAATAAATATGTTTAAAACAACATATGAAATAAAGTTTTAAACTTCCTTACAATGTTTTTTCAAATGACACATATTTATGGGGATTCCATGGAAAAACAAACAGCGCCTTGCTTGTTGGTCTCCAGTCTACCATGGTGCAGAAACCTTCCTCTAAATTGACATCCATACAATACATCACTGAGTTGGGCTCAGCGACTTCTCATAATGAGACCACTCATTCCCCAATCAGTCCAAGTGTGGCAAACAATGCTGCGTACGATAAGGATAAAGGTGAATCTCACTTTGAACCTTTGCTCATATGCTAGATTCAATCATTGTTTCTTGTACAAAATTAATTTAGTGGTTTACTTGCACCATTTTTCTTTATTTTTAATGGTTTTTATGCAATTAGGTCCATTTAAAGAGATGTTTTGTTGCAACTGATTTGATATACTTTGTATTACATATTGCTGAAGATTAAGATACAGTTCTTTACATTTCTGGCGTTTACACCACTTACAGCGAATAGTCGTTCACACGTGCATAATTGTCAATGCTGCTCTGAACTCTGGTTAATTTCGTCATATATGTGAATATGTATATAGAGAATAACAGGTTACTGCCTGATCTTTTTATAATATAGCAGGCAAGGCTTAGAATAATATAACGGCGAGGCTTGCCGAGCCTCTATTTTATTCGGGCCGAGCCTGATATATTTTTAAAAGATCAGGCAGTAGCCTGTTTTTCTAATTATCATACCTCTCTCTAAGTCCCCATTTTTTAAGAAATAATGAAATAAAATCGCTACGACGCTACATTTTTAGCGGGAATAAATATGATCTTTCCCGAATGATTTACAGGGGTTTCGTTGTCCATCGCGCTACCATGTTTCTAAGCCTGTATTTATTTTGACCTTACAGTCAAGGATAACCCATGAAAGTGCAAGCACTTATTGCCAATGGGGTCATTTTGGTTTTGCTGAAGGGACAGCGGGTATAAGAGACAGTTTTTTAGATACAAGGAATCCGGGTGCGATACCCTAGCTCTTTGCGAATAGATCCCTTGGTTCTTTTACGTGCTCAGTGTATAGCACCGATACACGTGAGAATTACCTGGGTTTCATACCAGTCCATCTCTAGTTGGGTGGGAAACACTTGAAGCATTTCTGAAATTTCCAGTGCCCCGGCCAGGGATTGAACCTACGACCGCTGGAATGGTAGACCAGTGTTTTACCACTCGACTACCGCCTCCCATGATAAACTTGATATTTATCCGAAACTCACATAATATTCTATTTATATATTATTTCCTCCCTTTTTCCATAAATAATTGTCAAATATCGCATTTTTTGACGATTTTGTTCTTCCGTAATTTTTTTGAAAAAACCCAGTGTTATCTAAAAATAGCGATAGTATAGAGCTCAAGTTGATACGATTTTTGTTATACTATCGATTTGCATCTGGTAATAGGATAAAATAGATTACATCTTGCTATCAAATTGTTTGTTTTGTTGATTCTGACTTTATAGATCATTCCGAATAAAATGACCTACATCCAAACATCGACTGATTTAACAACTTCCTGTTGAACATGACGTCATCAGCATTTACACATTCATTTTTAATATTTGGAAAATATGTTTTTTTGCTGTTTGTGTTGCTTTATGTGGATTAAATGTAATACATCTTGGTATCAAATTGTTTGTTTTGATGGATCTGATTCATTTTAACAATAAAATATTGCTTATTTATTAAGTCTTAGTAATATGACACATCGACTGATATAAGAACTTCCTGTCGAACATGATATAAAAAAAAATATATCATGCAGCGTTATATCAGGCAGATATCAATGTAGCGGTATGATAATTTATTGAAGCGTGTCGGTAATAAAACAGATTTTGATTTTAATGTAAGGCAACGCTCATATAAAATGTCAGTCCAGCGGGAGGTCAATATATTTGATCCGCTGAGAAAAACATATAAACGAAATGAAATACACTGGTTCGAGAGCGCATAATGCTTTCCTATTGTTCATACAGAAATATCAGCATTGAAGATAAAGGTAATATTTAAACAGCGAAATATAACAGTGGATATAACTAGAATGTGTTTTTTACTGTTTCACTGGAACCACAAAATGGCATTATTCTCAGGTCATGTTTTAATGATTCTCTCAAAATGTTCTATTAAAACTAATTAAAAATGTAATCAAACGATGGAAGGGTAAACATGAAGAACCTGATTTTTATTCGTGGAATATCGATTGCGAACAATATTAATTTGAGAATAACTTATTTATTTAACAATATTTCTTCAGAGTTTTATCAACGGTGTTATCTCCAAATCAAATTTCATATGGAATACTATTAATACATTCGTGGTTACTTAAATATTAGGAATAATGAGACATTAGCAGGTGAAAAAGTTGTGTTAACACCCGTTATTCTTTTATTTATGGCAAGCGATTTGTTGCTTATGAAATACCGGATATTCAAAACAAAAATCAACATGGAACATAAAAACATAATTGACGCTGGGGTCATCGCATTGGAGCGGTAAATGCACAACGTTTTCAACCAGTTTTATGACACCCCTTATTTCACAAACATATTAAGATAGTTTAAGCTCTTAATTTAATAACTAATAATGTATTTATTTATATATTACAAATTATGTCACTTAATAACTAATGACGGTTTGTTTGTGTTTCTTGATACATTAGAAAGCAAAACGCCTCATATATGCGTTCATTATAGAAGATAATTTCTACGTTCAAAGAATTCGTCTGAAGAAATATATTCGATGCTTCTGGAGTCATCATCTGAGGTTCGTGAACTTTCTCTTGATCGCAGAGAACACTTAATCCCCAGGCATTGGAATTAATCTATGGAACAAACAGTGAATCGCAGCTGTGGTTACCGAGCTAGTTTGTCAGACAAGTAACTTCATCGGTGTTGGTAAACAAAAAGTGCTGCAACTAGATAAGTAAATACAGCTTCACTCTGCAGCTATCGATAACGGATAAGCTAGTGCGTATTGACGTGCTTGGATTGAAATTAAAAAAATATTTGCCAAGTCTTAAGAATGAGACAAAATAACAGGGAATTTATATAAGCGATCGTTGCTTTATGAAGCTTGAAACAAATAAAAAAAATGATGAATATATGAACGCAAATTAGGTACAAGGTACATAAGATAAAATGATTATTGTATTCATCCTGTTCATCTTCAAATGTGGATGTGAGTCGCAGTATAACTGCACATACAGTCAGCCTGAACATTCGGAGTTATATAAATACGCGGAATTTATATTTAGCATCCATCTAGAAAACCAGGTTAATCAAGCTTTGTTATTTGTATGTTTGTCGAAGATGTGAACAAGTAACGTGTTTGCGAGATTACGTTAGTAATAATGTGTGCATCAGTTAATTGAAGCTTCATTAGTTATTAATTATATACGCTCTCCCATTTCGTGTTCAAAACCGTACTTGTCTTTATAGAATGCAAAATGAATTAAAGATAAAAAAAATACAGATTAATTTGTGTTCAGCTTAACAATTAAAAGATTTTGTGTATGATTAATTTATTATTGATAATAATTAAGCAACATAGATTATTTACCAAACACATGATTAATAAGTGACTATGGATGCGTACATTCGGTAGCAAAGTGTTTCAAATGTGGTGTTTCAACATATGAAATAAAGTTGTAAACTTACTTACGTAACATGCGCATCATTTGGATATTAATGTGTCTTTCTAAACTAAGCATACCTGTTATTTAAGTTAAAACAATAAGTACGTTACAATGGTTTTTCAAATGATACATATTTATGGGGATTGCATGGAAAAACAAACAGCGCCTATCTTGTTGTCCTCCATTCTACCATGGTGCAGAAACCTTCCTCTAAATTGACATCCATACAATACATCACTGAGTTGGGCTCAGCGACTTCTCATAATGAGACCACTCATTCCTCAATCAGTCCAAGTGTGGCAAACAATGATGCGTACGATAAGGATAAAGGGAATCTTATTTTGAACCTTTGCTCATATGCTAGATTCAATCATTGGTTCTTGTCAAACTTAATTTAGTGGTTTACTTGCACCTTTTTTCTTTATTTTAAATTGGTTTTTATGCAATTAAGTCCATTTGAAGAGATCTTTTGTTGAAACTGATCGATATACTTTTTTTTTACAAATTGTTGAAGACTAAGATATAGTTCTATAAATTTCTGGCGTTTACACCACTTACAGCACGAAGTCGTTCACACGTGCATAATTGTCTATGCTGCTCTGAACTCGGGCTTATTTCGTCATATATGTGAATATGTATATTTTAGAAGCATGTCCATAATAAAACAGATTTTGATTTTAATGTAAGGCAACGCCCATATAAAATGTCAGTCCAGCGGGAGGTAAATATATTGGAAAATCATATAAACGAAATGAAATACACTGTTTCTAGAGCGCATAATGGTTTCCTATTGTTCATACAGAAATATCAGTCATTGAAGATAAACGTTATTTTAAAACAGCGAAATATAACAGTGGATATTACTAGAATGTTTTTACTGTTTCACTGGAGCTACCAAATGGCATTATTCTGATATCATGTTTTAATTATTCTCTCAAAATGTTCTATTAAAACTAATTTTAAATATAATCAAACGATGGAAGGGTAAACATCACCCCAGGAGATTAGCAAAGTATTTGGTAGTCTCATATTTGAAACGCAGGAGCAAGTTATTTCATATATGAAGCAATAATACTGTTTATCCGTAAATATCAGCCATTTTTTTGTGAATGATGACTATATTTATAAAATCATATGTCAATGCCATAATATGTTAATTTACACGTTGATAAGATACGTTGAACGTTACATGCATGCTGCTGTTACATTTCATTCATGTTAAGTAAATGCTTAACACATTAGTATAGTATACATGTTGCGTCTTGATAATGTTTTATGTTGTGATTTCATCAATTGCATACTTAAAAACCTTGATATTGTTTATTTTCCTGAAGTGTTAATCTTGATCTTTCGTTTCGCTTAAGAATACACTTTAATTTAAATATTACAATACATATCAGCTTGTTTTCATGTTTCACCCTTGTAGTTTGAACTTTCGTACAAGGTTGATTATTTTGATCACTACATATACATTGTAGTATGAGTTTTGATTTAACCCTAAAGTTTTGATTTATTATGGAACGTGATTTATTAGGAATATATTCATTTACATTACTTGATGACAATTAGCGCAGATACTTTGCCTTATTACAGTGAAGACTATCTTGATTGACGTTTGAATTTGTGATTAGACCATGTCGATAATTCTTGATATACGGACTATGTTACTGTCCATTGAATCGCTTACTGTTTTCATTCTGCATGTTTTATCATATATTATGTGACTTATAGGCCCGTTTGGGCCGGGTGCATGCCTTTTTGTATTTGTCTGTTGTTATCTCTATATATGTTTTCACATGTCACTTTAATAAAATATTTACTTACTTACATAAAGAAACTTATTTTTATTAGTGGAATATCGATTGCAAACAATATTAATTCGAGAAGAACTTATTTATTTAACAATATTCCTTCAAATTCTTATCAACGGTGTTATCTCCCTTATAATTATATCAAATTCCATATGGAATACTATAAATACAGTAGTGGTTACTTAAATATTTGGAATAATGAGAGATTATCAGGTGAGAAATTCGTGTTAACATCCGTTATTTTTTTATTTGAGACAATCGAAAAGTTGC
Organism: Dreissena rostriformis; assembly: GCA_007657795.1. Taxonomy (NCBI): domain Eukaryota; kingdom Metazoa; phylum Mollusca; class Bivalvia; order Myida; family Dreissenidae; genus Dreissena; species Dreissena rostriformis. The sequence goes on along the minus strand of VMBQ01004118.1, from coordinate 13,906 downwards.
TTTTAAAGTACCGGATAATTTAAAAAAAATCAACATGGAACATAACAAATAATTGACGCTGGGGTCATCGCATTGGAGCGGTAAATGCACAGCGTATTCAACCAGTTTAATGACAACCCTTATTTCACAAAAAGAAATAAGATAGTTAAAGCTCTTAATTTAATAACCAATAATGTATTTATTGATGTATTACAAGTTATTTCACTTTATAACTAATGAAGGCTTTTTTGTGTTTCTTGATACATAAGAAAGCCAAACGCCTCATATATGCGTTCATTTTAGAAGCTAACTTCTCCGTTCAATATCTTCGTCTGAAGAAATATATTCGATGCTTCTTAAATCATCATTTGGGGTTCGTGAATTTTCTCTTGGTCGCAGAGAACACTTAATCCCCAGGCATTGGAAACAATCAATAGAACAAACAGTAAATCGCAGCTGTAGTTACCGAGCTAGTTTGTCAGACAAGTAAATTCATCGGTGTTGGTAAACAAAAAGTGCTGCAACTAGATCAGTAAATACAGATTCACTGTGCAACTATCGAAAACGGATACGCTTTCGCGCATTGACGAGCTTGGATTGAAATTGAAACAATATTTGCCAAGTATTAAGAATGAGACAAAATAACAGGGAATTTATACAAGCGATCGTTGCTTTATGAAGCGGAATAAAGCAAAACTGTAACCTTTCGGAAACTACGAGAGATCAATATTGAAAAATTTAAACAGGATATCACAGAGTCAGAAATACAATTTGNTTGTTTGAGGTCATTTTTGTCCATGAGTTTAAAGAAATTAAGTCTCGCAAAACGTCTTTTTATCACGATTTAAGGTTATTCATGCCGAAATTTATGAGCAAGTAAGTTCAATCTTCTTGAACGACACAACTCAATTATTTTGACACAATTATTGTATGGTAACGTGATATATGACTATAAGAGGACGCATTGTTTTCCCAATATCCTCTTTGCGTCTGATTCCACTGATATACGCCAGATTTAGTGTGATACATGGATAACTATATAAACAACCCATGTGCTCAATTAATTTCTTGCTATCATCGGACAGACGAGAAGAATTGATTTAACGTATCCGTATTTTGTAAACAAATAACACCATTTCAGCAGCGAAGAAGTTTTCAAAACGACTGGTTTTTCATTAGGTATTTTGAGACCTTTTGAAAAGACAATCACAAATACATTTCCATCAAGGAATTTGTCATAAAGTTGATAAGAATTTATCGCTCTGTTATGTTTTTGTTGTTTTAATATCTTGAGTCTTTAATTGTATTGTCTTATGTATTCTTGCACACGCATATCATTCGTAGAGCTCATGTTTTCATTCCTTTGCATATATGAGATGAAAACATTTATATATTTTTATTTGAAATGAAATACGCTCGGCGTTTCTCTATCTTTAAAATTAAAAAAAAAATCGTTTTTGTGTGCAAAACATAATTATATTCTGAAATTTTCTTGTGCAAAGTATTACTTTAAGCGAATATATCGATAAGATCTGTGTTTATCAAAACAAAAAAAGATTTAACTTTGAAGAATCAAAGGCAAGACTAAAAGCTCAGAACACGTAGATTCATGAAATAAACGATTCTGTCTGCAGTTCGTTCTGTTAATATATTTGTTTATTTAATAAGGAAACCGACTAGACAACTGAAAGGTTCTGGTTATTATCTGAATGCCACAGACTGTCTTACGCTCCACACGCGTGATTTGCAACATTTTAAGGCACAGTAATACATATTACCACATGATGATAATATAATATAAAATAAACAAATTATGTGTTTGTTTTCAGTAGGGGAGCACAATTATACGCCTTATTTATAAGGTTTTCCTGCGTTAGATATCTAAGATTCGCTGCAATGATCTGCCACTGAAGTTTCTATTAAAAGCCCTTTAACATCAATAGTTTGTTTTGTAAAAAAGAATAATCCAATGTTTTTAGTGTTTTAGTTATACTGTGACTATGTTGTTGTGGTGAAGAATAGTAAAGTTCACAAATGTATTGTCTTGAAAAAAAGATATCCCTTTGAATATCTATTTTTATAATATTATTTTATGTTTGCATTTAAACTCAGCCGATCTCTTATTTCTACGCTCAAGCAAAAACTATAATGAAGAATAAGTTTGAATTTTAAATTTTAATCGTACAAACCTTTTTATCATCGCAGTTTCATCATTCCATACTGTCTTCATGGTGTTTTTTTACTTCTTTTATTCGTAATGACTGTTTAATTGAAAATTATGGATGACTCAACGACTTATCATACATGTTTGACATGAGTTTGAACAAAGAGTCATTAACAAAAATTAAATAAACGAACTTATTTGCTTCACTTGAACTATATTTTACTGCTTCCATCAATGTCGCACATGTTATGCTACTCTACACAAAAAAGATTTTCATCCAGTTTAATTAGATAATAATTTAAACTTTTGTTGAAGAAAAGAGAGAACGTTTTCTTTTTTGCTGAGTTTATTTACTTTTAAACATGCGAAAATTCCAGTTATTTATTCGGGCTTTCAGACAAGAAATTTCTCCAATATTGTATTGGCTCTTCGTAAAAACGATGAAAACATGGCTTTGACAGCTACGTCGAAAATGTGTATTTTGTCGTTCGAACGAATCTTCAAAAATTTTGGGGATTTCCCTGTAATCAAATTGTCTAAGGTCGAAACTTAAATACTTTTTTCAAATGCCAACTTTCTTAAGTGTTGTCTTATTTAATTTAGGGGATGTTTGTAAATAATACTTAAGGTCTGTTAATAACTTTCGTTGATACTTTTGATTCTTTAAGCATAAAAATAGCTTATAAAACTATGCCTTAACACTTTATAGTAAATGTAGTATTTCTACACTCTGTCTTTTCATACGACACACGAACACTACAATTGTACATACTAGCGTTGTGATTTACTCACAGTACATTGATATCGAAACGTTCAGCCGAGTAAGCAAATTTGAATGTTGGCATAAATAAGTAATTATGACGAATCCTTAATTATAAAAGAATGTTGTGTCTATATTAGTATTTGCATATACATCAAAGCTATGTAATTGTGCTATTTACACATTGCTTAACGGTTCATTCTTGGAGGGGGACTGTACGATTTTTATATTTGTTAAATTTTAATATACTTATCAAATTATGTTACGATGACACAAAATAGTCAATAAAAATTATACATTGAAGACGAATTTCATAAACTGCAGCAAAGACAAGTTAGCGCTGGTTAAAGCTGATGCCGACACTTTTACTCGTATTTGTTAGGAAACAAAATTGTGTCTTTGTGTCGTATGAACGAATCTGCATTAAAACTAAATTTAGATTCACATTGTACATGCATTATATATATGCTGGCGAATTCGGCTGGACGCCTTTTTCGATTTCAGAATTAAATATCTGGCTTATTTCGCAATTTTCGACACATGTTCTTCTTAACTTTTATATTAGTTATATTGAAATATATGTTTAAAAAGTATTTTACACATTTTATATAAATTCATAAATATTTGACAAAATTGTACAGTCCCCTTTTAAGATTAATTAGGTAATTTTAGAGTTAATACTATACGATGATACTTTCTCCAGTATTTTAAACCAGAAAGAAGTAAGCGCATTTCATTGTGACCTACCAAAATGGTAATTTTGTTGCATGTCTGATGAATTCTGGTGCATATCCATCCATTTAATAATTGGAATTAAATCGAACTTGAGATCTCTATTATCGCTTTTTAATATTGATAACAAATCTATGAGGTTAATTTTTAATAACAATCTTGTTGTTCTCAAAATAGTTAAAATGATATTATACATGACTGTATATTGTAAAATGCTTCCATGACTTAAACTATCATGTCATATTCGCTAGTGCATAACTGNTTTTACGTAGTACTTATAGTATAAGTATAATAGAGTAGTTTTATAGTATAATTGAGTAGTTTTGATCGATTTCTTTTGAAACTGTGTTGCAAAATGTATTCGTTTCTGCGATACGTCAAATGTTCTTATGTAAAGCGCCTTTGAACGTGCACTCTTGTATGAAAAGGGCGCTATATAAATCCGGTATAATAATAATAATAATAAAATAATAACTGATGAATATATTAACGCAAATTGGATATCAGTAACAGAAGATAAAATGATTATTGTATTCATCCTGTTCAGCTTCATATGTGGATGTGAGACGCAGTCTAATTGCACATACAGTCGACCTGAACTTTCGGAGTTATATAAATACGCGGAACGTATTCTTAGCATCTATAAGGAAAATCAGGTTAATCAAACTTTGTTATTTATATGCTTAATGTTTGTCGCAGATGTGCACAAATAACGTGTTTTCGAGATTATGTTAGTAAAAATGTGTGCATCTGTTACCAAGATATTTCATATGTAATGCCTAGTATAGTCTTTAAAGTGATTAAATACAAAAGCGATGAAAAGTTAATTATTCAAGTAAGGACAATTATAAAGGTGTACACATTACTTATTTCTTAAATGTTGTTGGCAATTATTTCACAAGATACCTGAATTTTAAGCAAAGGAAAGCAATATATATATATTTGGTTTAAAGTCTTACACTATACAGAATATATGTGCTAAATTATTTCTCTATTTTAATTGCTCATTATCTTGTACAGATTATTGAAGATTACGAGAACGAAGTGGGTATGCTCATTAAGTAAGATCCAGTAAGATTCACATCCGTGCTGTTCTTTTCCTTTGTTCTTCGGTCGTGAAGAAGACTTCCTGTCCATGACATAAATCACTTCCTTGGACTGTTCAACTTCTCATTAGTGAGACCATTACTTCTTAAGACAGTCCAAATGTGTCCAACGACAATTATGCGGCCCATTAGAATAAAGGCACGTCACTGAAAGCATGATAAACATGATGATAATCTTGATACATAGTTGTTTAAATAGATCTTCTTTCAGATCGTGTTGTGTCTGATTATTAAATTCTTATAAGCCAAACAAAAAGTTACACGTTCAAAGATAAATACAAAACTGAGAGAACACATCGTTATATGATTATATTATTTTTACCCGAATGTTTGTGAAAAAAATTAAACATTTATCACCTATGTCGCCATTAACAACATGTACGCAAGTCTGCATTTTGTAAAATCCATATATGTTTATTTGGTTTGACAGTTTTATGATAAAACGAAACGTGTTCTCTTCATTAAAATGGTATATATTTTGTCCAGATTGATGTTTTTCTAACTTATACTACAATGTTAAACTGATTCATAACGCTACATTCTTTGAAATGCGTACATTAATATAAATTTGCTCTATACCATTGCAGAATTATGATCTCTATTCCGCCATTCCCTTGCAGACCTGGTGTTTCGATAATGAGCCGTTCGACGATATCGTTGATGATATTGATGACAGTTTGCAAGTGGACATAGCTCCAAATAACTCCATAAGGTATCCACTATAGTGATATCAACCACTATGTTACAATGGTAATGGTCAATTATTGCAACACTCATTATTTGTTTTATATTGTTAGAAATGATTTCTAGCTTTTTCTTGATTCTCTACATACTTGAACAAAGAAAGTCGTTTGTGCTTGATTGTTTAGAATACCAAAGATATTTGTTTAATGTAGGTGCCTGTCTGAATTTACATAATCTTAACCTATGAAGGATAATTAACAATTCGCTATGCGATTTAGTACCAAGCATACGGGGTACGTATATTGTATAAGGTAAAATAAAGAATATTTGTTGGATTCGTTGGACTATCGATTTAAGTTAACGAGTGATCATAGAAAATAATATTTGCCATGAGTGAAACAATATTTTTTCTATGATCACTAGTGAATTAAGTTCGATATCATTTTTATTTTATCATTACAAATGATTATTTTTGCATGTTTGCCAAAATAGAGTTCAGGTTAAACAATGAAAATTATCCATACTTTTCACTGCTAATTATCACTGTTTGAAACAGTGAATAATCAGTTTTAATTCACTGATATTTCTCTATAAAACTCCGGAAAGTATACACTAAAAACTGTTAATATAAAAAAACGTTGCATAAGACATGTGTATTGAATATTGCACACATCTAAATAACTCAGCATATTGCTACTTCAATGTCCATGCCATACTTACAAACTACTGGTGGTCAATGCATCTCGCCTTATCATCTACAACACTACGGATGATCTCGAGTCCCCTGACGCGTGTCATAACCTTGTCGAAAATGCTTCTTTCTTGGAATCGGACAATGATACTTTGCGTCTTACCCCTGAACAGCTTCATTTGCTGGAAAGTACAATATACGGTCAGTGGGTTCATAGTTAGACTTAGTGTAGTCTTGCTCTGGTGCGCGCCTTCATCGGTAATATAACTTGCAAATGCCGTAACGATTAGCAGAACACTTGTATATCTTAAATGATAAGACTGTCTGCAGGCGAAGAGCATCAGTATTATATAAATTGCCGTTAAGACAAGATTTTAAGATAATGACTTTGCACAAAGTTTGTAGTTAAAATGGACTTTTTTTAATTAAGATTCGATTTAATTTTGAAATGTAATCCTTATTTAGTAATTACATCCTCGGTACAATTTTTACTCTCCACAGCAATGGCGTGATTGCATAAACATAGTTTAATTACAATATCAAAGGATATTTGAAAACCTCATTACAAGGATAATGATTGTGATATCTTTAATTCAGTTGAAGTTGCAGGTATCGTTACCACGTGGTATTATAACACAAAAAAGTGAAGTAAATTTCATCATAAAAGTTACTGCTTAGGCGTGTTTGTTTATATATAATTAGTTTGATATTGGTTTTGGATGTAAATAGGTTGTTCGTCACTATTCTATTATTATTAACTAAGAATGTGTACAAGTTAAGTCATCAACGATAAAGTACCATCTTGCCTTCGTTTTATTGAGGTTACCATTAATTTATAGTTCATTTCAGTAAGTATTACAGGTCATTTATTGTTTAAATAAATGTAAACTAAAAATAGCAATCATAACGTTCTTTGTTAGTGAAACACATCGTGTTACATGGCTATCGCCAAGAAAGTCTTCATCACATGTTTGTCTTACATTTGATTTCTAACCAGTATTATATCAATACAACAACTAATTTATTGCAGTCTGCTATTTGTATTTCGCGATTGCGTGACCCAAACACATACAATGTAGTTCCTCTATGTGAGAATGCAAATTGTGAGGAATTAAAAAAACAACGCCAAACGAAAACCAGGATTTTCTTTTGAAAGAATGATCTGTGTTGTATAAACATGTTATATTGCAAGGCGATGCATTTCAAACATATGCTTAAATTGTTGCATCGTATTATCATTTATGAATGAAAAGTGTGTAAAGTAACAGTGCTTTTCAGTATATTATTAGAATAATATTTAAAATCAAATTTGATTTAAGCATGCAACCAAATCAAACCAAACTGTTTAGAGCGCATGCTAACATCTTATCAAAATCAAGACGTTTAAACATGATTGTTTTCAGTTCTAGCCGAGTTTGCGGCTCACCCACGTGATGATGCCACATCCATCAGATGATGGAAGCTGGTCTTAAGTGTCCATAAATGTCAGTCTGATAATCGTGGTCTGGTGTGCTCCGGAAATGGTCTTTGTATATTACGAGAGGTAATTAATGTTTGGTCGTAGTCGTTTTCGACCGTGCCTTTAAAGCAAATAAGGTTTAAATTGCGTCATAGTAGGTTAAACTTACAAACGTCAAAAACGAGGTTTATTGCACAAGGAACAGTCATGTATAATGTGTTTCAAAGTTTCTTTGTAATGTTGAAATTCTAATATTTGGCGAATAATTTAATGTAAGGGTGTACATTTTGAAACACTTTATTCCCAATTGGCCATTATTCTACAGCGTAACTATTAACATTTCATGAGTACATGAAACTGAATTTCATAAGGGAGTATGTGAGAAATAATGTGTTTTTTTCATTATCTCTACAATTATATCAAGTATGAAGATTTCATTTTCATTATGTATAACGCACATTTGTTTGGAATTATTTTAATACGGACGAAAGTTGTCATTTCATACCAAAACAGACAAGACTATCAATCGTATGCCCTTATATGCGGTTAAAACTTTCTAGCGTTTAATGAACGAATTATTTATGTCTGTATTTGGGTCCAAATTGCCGCGAAAGGAAATCAATTTCTCTCCTATATGAAAATAGAACGCATACAACCATTCCTGTTACACACATTGATTTAAGTGGGTTATTATTTAGTTTTTCTCCGAATCTACAGCTGTTGATTGCTTCTCAGACTCTGGGAGATGACATGAAATATTCATGATGTGTCTTATATTTGTTAAGATCGTATATTTATTGCTGGATTTATCCAAACACTAACTGAACAATCAATATTCATCGTTCAATCCTTGAAACACCCGTTGAATACCGCGTTAGATTTGTATTTGTCATACTAATGTCATTTTGAGAAGTTTTTGAAATAAAACATCAGCAGTAAACTTAATAGAATTCATAACTATATCGCATTAAATTTCTGTTCATGTGATTTTTATAATTTGACATACAGGGTGTCTGAAGATGTTATTTCAAGATAAAAATGGTAATGTTCAATATAGTCCTACTGTAGTGTGAAATATTAAGTAACAATAAACCATATTCCAAAATAAATAGCCATTGGTAATGCAATATTTGTGTTTCTAAGATCGTGCATATTTCGGTTACAATACTTTGGAGCAAAACAATTATTGTTTACTGAAATGCGTGAACTTTTGTTAAGTAAAAAACATTTTAAAAAAAACTGCAGAGTAAATTAACACTTACAAAATGAGCATTATGTCAACACTGATTCACTTGTTTAACGTACTGTAGAAACATGTTGTTTGTCTTTTCGATAGCATTACATTGTTATTTCGATTTTTCGATATCTCACTTGCAATTTGTCACTCCATCAAATGAAGCTGTGTAGCTAAGTGTATGTATTGTATTGAAAACGTAAATCAGCAATGTAATTCAATACTTTACTGGTATTCAAATACAAAATATCGCAATATAATTCATTTTAAAATCGAGGCTTTCTGGAACGGGCTGACAAGTATTTCACAGCATTTTGTAGCAAATATGCATATGATGTCGCTTTTTCCGCCTGGTATGATAATGTCCGCCTTGCGACCAAGAAATCCATCCCGTTTTCCATCAATTATGCTCCCCAACATTATCCGGATACTTTTGAACTCTATAAGCATACACTACACTTTAAAAGTGTAACCAATAGTTGTGCACAGTTTTGTTTCGGCAATTGTCTCATGAGGCAATGTATGCCAAACAGTCAGTTAGTATACATGTAAGCGAGCTATACTATTACGTCTTATTGAGAAAATACAGTTACAAATATATATGGTTACTCTGTTTTAATTGTGTCATCGTTTATGATTTCCACAGGGTCTTCCTCAGTGTCATTGTTGTGCCGGATTCACAGGACCCGTGTGTCATGAAAACACGTGCGTGGAAACCGGATGTCAGAACGGGGGAACGTGTCTCGTGTCAAACGATGTCACATATTATTGTTTAACATTAAAGCATTAGAACAAATTGATGTTCGACGGAATTTGGCCCTTAAAACGGAGTGAACGAACGCAAATAAAAGTAAACTTAAAAATATGGTTATTCCACTTAATCTCAGAGTACACAATATTGTATCAATATTTATTCAACAATTAAGCAAAACACATTTAAAGATTTTTATATTGTGAACAGTGTCCTCTTTTTTTGTTTCTGTTGTCTACAAAACTTATAAAGAAAGAGAACAATAGTGTTCAGCAACAGGTTTTGCCGTTATGTCTGCTTTCGACATTCAGAGTTGGATGCCATGGTCATTGAACTAAATAATTCTGCAAAAGTATTATTCTTGCATCCGGTTGTTTCAAGACAAATTAAGGGGGAATTACATGTTCGTTCAACGAATGACGATATATCTTTTTGCTGCCAGTTTGAAACATTAACTATTAAGGACAAATAACCAGTCTATGTCGTAAAATATGTTGGCTATACCGTAATGAATTGCAAAACAACAAATCTTCTTTTAAAACAATGGGGCGCGGAACGAAATGGACCCTGAAGGCGCAATAAGCTAACTGAGAATATTTTTTTTATTTCATTTAATAATTTTAGTTGCGTCAAATCCGACAAATATCTGATCGATTTGTTAAGGCCTTAGTTACAGTTTCTGAACACTGCACGCATGTATTCTTGCGTTTATAAAACCTACACAGTTGTACTGTTACATTCATGTAGAAAACATCAATTTATTAAATTGTATTGTGGAGGCATTGCATTTGCGAGAGGATTTGTGTCACCTTAAATGTTAAAACAACTAAAATGATTTCAGATGTTTTACAATAATACTTTATTTTTAGTATTGTTTCTTTAATTATTGCCAAATTGTGAGCATTTCACACCTTGTTTTTAAGACACATTATTCAACAAATCATGCATACCGCTATCAGAACTTGAATAACATAGTAATTCTTCTACAAGCAAAAGTCAGTTTTAGTTGAATATTGAAGGAAACGCGCCTGTGTGTGTGTGTCCTGCGAACACTACCGGAAGTAGATGCGAGGTGGTTCTCAGTCCATGCTGGTCCAGCCCGTGTTTTCATGGCGTCTGCGTGGACAACTCGAGAGGCTATGCATGCTTCTGTGTCCCAGGTAGTAAGCAAATAACAAGTCTTGGTTTCTCAACTTTTCCTACAAATATCTGTCTTAAGTATCCGTATATTGTATTTCATCGCATTATTTGTGCCTCAAAAGTATGTGTGTTTCTAACATAACACAACTTGAAGTAAAATAATATTGACCCCGGAATTCACATATATTAACCATATGTTCACTTATAGACATTTCAATTTAATTATGTTGTTCTATCTCTGTGCTCATGATCTAGATATCTTCACGTGTTTTACCTCTGGTTGTCTGTCTATGAGAGGCTTAATTATTATTATTATTTGATTATTATTATTATTATAATTATTATAATAATAATAATAATAATTATTATTATTATTATTATTATTATTATTATTATTATTATTATTATTATTATTATTATTATTATTGTTATTATCATTATTTTTATTATCATTATTATTATTATTATTATTATTAGTAGTAGTAGTAGTAGTAGTA